>JANHZT010006355.1:262015-277487 GCA_032468215.1 Stegonotus admiraltiensis
TGGCTGTTCACCGCCCTGAGTCCTTATTGGAGAAGGGCGGTATACAAATTGAATTAATAAATAAATAAATAAATAAAGTATTTTATCAATAATACTTGATTAGCATTTTACATGCTGCTGCTCTTGCTGTTACTACAATCTTATAGCAGCAGATTTTTAATAAAGAGCTTTATCTTTCTTTAATGGTTGGGGTAGTCTATGGCTCATACATAGATGTTACCAGATAACTAACCATAAGATGGCTGAAGTTAATGGAAATTTGTAGTTCAGCAGTAAGGGGATGATGAAAGCAAATTCAGATTGACCATTTTGGTTTGATGTAGGATACAGTGAGCTCTTGTTTTCTTACAGATAAACTACGTGAGTATTACTTTAAAATATATCTCACAAACTGATTTTCAGTTTGCTTACCTGATTTCTTTGTCTTATGCTGCTCATAATAAAACATTTTATAATTATAACATTTATTTTAAATAAAATGTTCAGTAAATAGACACCTTTATATTTTCCTCATATTCCTTATGAGTCTTTTAGATAATGTTACTTTTCATTTCAGCAAATACCTTAAATTTCAGTTTATTTTCAAAAGAGAGCTCATATAGGGTAGGCACAACAAGGAGTTTGCCGTACTTCTAAGCTGTTGAAAATACATTTTTAATATTCTGTCCCATTGTTACAACTGTAATTGTGCTACACTGTACATTTAAATGAATCTGATAATTACCGTATTTTTCGGAGTATAAGATGCACTCCCCCCCCAAAAAAAGAGGGTGAAAATTTGGCTGTGTCTTATACACTAAATGTAGCCATGCTGCCAACCCCCACCCTTTGGGCTCTGCCTCCCAGCAATTTACCTCCTTACAGCAAACAGCCTGTTTCAGCTTCAGCACAGCCAGCAATTTACCTCCTTGCAGCAAACAGCAAACAGCCTGTTTCAGCTTCAGCACAGTCTGATTAGCACAAGCAGTTGATTGTCAGTTGGATTGGCCTCCCGATCCTCAGCTGTTTCAGGCTGCAGGGATTGCCATTGCCTATTGCTGCATGGGCCTCCGCTGTTTGCTGCAAGGAGGCAAATTTCTGGGAGGCAGATTTTTTTTGCTTGGGCTAATCAGGCTGTGCTGAAAATGAAACTAAAGCAGGCTATTTGTTGTTTGCTGCAAGGAGGAAAATTGCTGGGAGGCAGAGGCAATTTTTTTTATTGTTTTCCTCCCCAAAAAAGATAGGTGTGTCTTATAGTCCGGAGCATCTTATACTCCGAAAAATACGGTATATTCATTTTATGCATGATAGCCTATTAGCTGCTCTTTCTAGAAGACCTGATAAGTTGATATAAATTACTATATCGAGTTTAAGTTGCAACAATAATCAAGCTGTATATTTAATGAGCATAAATACATATATAAATGTATATGTTTAAAGAGTTGCATATGATTTAAAACATTTCATTGTAATGTTACTGAGCTTGACCAGTAATTTTGGAGTTAATTTTAGCTAATCCAGTTAATGCATTTTGCTTAGTTTTTTAAAAGGAAATTATTTCATATTGCTAAGATGATGCCCTATAACTGTTCTAAATAAAGCATTAAGTGACCTTTTAAAGCGCTTAACAAGCTTTAACAAGCTAAGTGAGCATTTCATTAATTGACAATAAATACATTTAAGGATAGATTGTATGAATTTAATAATCTGTTCTAAAATAGTGTAGCAGGAGCTAGAATTGGGCTATATCTAACACTTTGTAAGCAAAGAGACAATTCTCTGCCATGTTATGTGCTTAAATCTGCTCTAACCACATCCTCAACATTTCTAGACCAAAGAAAATAAAGACAGTCTATCTATTGTAGAAGGTGATTATATTAGTCACAAGTTTTGGCAATCATTGTGATAATTGCAAATTGCTGTCTTAGGAAAGATAATGTTCTTATGCCACATGTAATATTGCTTGTTCTTCTGGTGTAAACTTACGTTTGGATAAAGCTAGCATTATAATTGAATTACATAAATGTAAATGTACATAAATGTTTCAATTGAACTACACAAATGAACTTTTGAATATATCTCTGGGATAAAAAACAGACTTAAAATGATTTTTAATTAGAGAGAAAAAGCCTTGAGGTAGCACTTTTCTATTCTACACTACCAGTGAGATTTCTTTGGTATCACATTCTTGGGATAACGTACTGCTGTTTTGAGTAATAGAGGTGGCAATTATATTATTGCCAAATACACTTGTTAGCATCAATTTTCCCCATTTTTCTGCTCTAGGATAGAGGTATCCAAATTTCTATTATGGGTCTATCTAACCACCAGAGGTTGAGTCTTTTCCACTTTTATATTTGATGATCTTCCATGATGATTAAACCTAGTTTATTAACTTCATGTACTAGTTTTGGAAGGCGGTATTTTCAAGTTTAAATACCTTATGTTAAAAAGGCATATAAAATTACCCAAAGATTCTGAACTCTATGTTCTTTATCATAAGCCTTGTTTGCAGACCAATTCACATTATACTTTTCAACAAAAAATCAGCTTTAGGCTGGAACTTGCTGGGTTTGTGACTAAAAAATGTTAATAATTGATCAAGTGTAGGGAGAGCTAACCTGCTGGCCAGACACAGACTGCTTTACATTTCTAAAGCATCTTTTCTTTTCATTGGAAGGCTGCACTTTAACCACAGGATCCATTGCCACCCTTTGCACCAGATCAGCTATTTACTTTACATTTCTATGAAGCGCTGCTTAAATAGGTTGAAATTTTCAAAAGAAAGTGAACATAAAGTCTGTAAAGGAAACCCATGGTCTACTTTGGAGTGGGAGAATGATCTTGCTTGGCAGGGAATTGAGAAAATGTCAATGGCACCTGTTGTGTGTATGGGAAAAGGGAGGGGAGAAAGGCCCCAGCCTGCAGTGTGATTAGAAGCAGTTTTATTGCATTAAAAGTGCCTGCTCCACAGGGGGCCAGTGATTAGAATTCAGTTTTGTCCCGTCCCCCCTTTGCTATTAACAGCCTGCGGGTGTACTTTTGAGACCTTGTGGTACAAAGAGAAGGGCTGGTTTTCGGCCTATACTGTTTAGATTGTAAAATAGAACTCCATTTTTGGTAAGTAAATCTCACCCTTTTAATGTTACTGATGAACCATCTGTTTAGTATGCCTAGTTTCAAATGAATGAAGGCTCTTATTCTGCAGGTATTTCGGTATTCGGTTGATAAAACTACCATTATATGAAAAACTACATTTAATGTGCTTTAAGGAGAATTTGAACACAGAACATGTAAGAGTAGAAGGATGAAATGATTTATTACCTGAAGTTTAAAAACTGACAGATAAGAGAAATGTTTCTCTAAAGTTATTAAGACAAGCAACTGGTAGATGTTAGTTGAATAATTCAATTAATTATTTAGATACAGAAAATAATACTGGAGATCCTAGTGGATAAAAATTATTTTTGTTTGTGTTGTTGTTTAAGAAGATTTATATCTAAAAGTCAGGACAGAGGATATTTAGAAGAATAAGAGAAATTGCCTTTAACTTTTCAAGAACAGCAAATGAGCATGTTTTTAAAGGTTTCAGTTACAGCTAGTGTGGACTGATACAAGAACATTTGGCTTGCCATTTTATGAAATTGTTGCAATATTCAGTAAGCAGTTCTCCATAGAACTGAAAATACTTTCTATCAGAGACAGCACTTTAATTAATTGGTATACATGATTACTAATTCATCTGTAGAAGGAAACATAATAAAAAAGAAGGCTCTAATAGTTGGAGAACTGTTTATTTTAAATGTTTTATTTTTGAATCATCTTTTGAGCAAGATCATGGATGATAAAATATGGTCAAATCAGTAGATACAATCCACCAGGGCAATTTTTCACATATCCTATTTTTAATGTTATATTTTTATAGTTATAAATTACGTATTATACTTTAGTGCTGTTAAAATTCGCTAGTTTCCCTTGTTTTAACATAGATAATCAAAGATGAAAACTAACACACAAAAACAGGTATAGCATTGTATCAGGACTAAAAATTGGAAATGCTTATTTTATTCTGTGTTTCAAAGCCTATTTATATAACAGAAGTGTTTATATTTATAAATAGTTGTGTTCATAATATTGCATGTATATGGCATTATTATGGGCTCTTTGTATTTCAGATGATACAAGCATTATTTCAGTTGTTTTGTATAGTGAGAAGACAATTACTTTAAATTATCATTAACTACTTACCCTTCTTTACTTAAATTGTACATATTTACTTAGTAGCTTCCATTTTTGAAATACTTGATAGAGAATTTAACTTATTCCAAGATTATAATTCTGCTTAATTTGATCTGTGGTATTCTGGATAATATCTTCCTGTTATTTTCTAGTACATGATAGATAACACGTTCAGATAGGCCACAATAAAAAGAAAGGACTCATTTGAAGCAAACCAGTTTTCACAACCAAGTTGTGGAAAAACCATTATATGTGGAAATCAGACTAATTTTTATAAAAATCTTAATCCCTAGTAATACAACTGTTTTAAATTTTCAGACAGTGGGAGTAGCTCACCGTTGCCCAAGTATGCCTCCTCTCCTAAGCCCAACAACAGCTACATGTTCAAACGAGAGCCCCCAGAGGGATGCGAACGGGTGAAGGTCTTTGAGGAAGTGTCGTAAGTAATGCCTTTTATATCAGCTGGGATCTGCAAGGGTGGAAAATCAGTGTGTTGGACTTTTTTGAGCTGCAGATGAATAATCTACTCCAGCTGATGAAGTTTATTCCCCCCCTTCAAGAAACAAATCAGTCTTGCCAGGTTTTTTCAGGCAAGAAGTTGGAAGTGTTCCTGATGGTTTGAAGGGACACAGGGGAGGGACAGAGAGCACCTTGGTCATGTGGTCTGTATCTTATGAAAGCACAACTGAAGGGGAATGTAGAAATATGGAATTTGTGTAATGTTTTTCATTCTGTAAAGGCAACTGCAGCCAGAATTCTTTTGGGAGTTTTTAAATTGTATTTATTTTTTTAGCTTCTCACTGTATTTGAATCTGTGTTAGGAAAAGAACAATATATGAAAGAGTGTGATATACACATTCTCTAAACAGATAGCTTGTTTGGGCAAACTGATGAAGTTAGAAGTTATTGTTTGAGCTCAGTACAACATGTTTTCTGGATTTGTTGCCAAAGTTAAAAGAAAATAGTCTTCCTGGGTAAACCTTTAGAAAACTGAGGAAAGATAAAACTTTGCTGCCCCTTCTTGTGTGTGAATATAATGAATTTTTATGCTTGCTTTTTCCATGCACATATTTATTGCTGTGGATCAGCTAGCTGACTGTCAATATGGAAGATTCTTGCCCATCTGTCAAGTAATTCCATTCCTTTATCATTCTGCATAACAACATATAATACTGTACATTTGTATCAAATTGTACTGAGATTTGTAATTTTTCATCTGTTCCATTTTTTATAGGACTCGCCAGCCTGTCTCAACCCCTCTCTTTTCATGTCCTGACAAAAATAAAGTTAATTTCATCCCAACTGGATCAGCTTTCTGTCCTGTAAAACTTTTGGGTCCTTTACTACCTTCTTCTGATCTGACTCTCAAAGGCTGTCCAAACTCTAGTCAAAGCACACCTTTGAGCACTCTGACTGTGGAGCAGCTTTCTTCTCGGGTTACTTTCTCTTCTCTGTTGGATGACACCAGCACAAGGGACTCTTCAGAGATCTTAGTACAACAGCAATCCCAGCAATCTCCACAGCTTTTGCAAGAACTGCAACCTGAAGAACAGTCCCCTCCTCAAAACTACGTTGTAATCTAGTGCAAAATAGACAGTTGGTCTAAAACATAATTGCATGAGTGGCCACTTTTCCAGGAACAAAAAGCTATTTTTCAGCATCTTTCTATATTTCAATGCTCTTCTTGGCAGGGATGGAAATGCTCTGACTCAGCATTTTTGTATTGGGGGGAGCAAAATGCTTGCAGAATCTATATATCATTAAGCATTTTAAGTGGAGACTATGCATTTTATAGAATGACCAGAGTAGTACTGTGTCCTGTGTTTTTCTTTTTAAAATTCTACAGTATAAATAAGCTCTGTATCAAACAAAGGTTGCCTGTCTAAATAGAAAATGTCTTGCTGTGTTGTGTTCCTATAGAAGATACTGTATTTCAGGATTATGTTTACAATTTATCCAGGTATTTATGTTTTAAACTTCTGTAATACATACAATGCAAAAAAGAAAAGAAAAAAAACCCAAAAGAAAAATGGCCACAACAGTTGCACAGTGCCCACTCGAGGGCATAGCTTCAGGTACTTCTCTCGAAGTCTAAACTCAGGTATCTTGGAATGTATATCATACTAGGATATAAAATATTTTACAGCTAAAAAGCTAAAGAGGGATCATCACTCTTCTGCCTTTTTATTGTTTTATGCATTAATAGTTCCTCATTACATTCCACTTATTTTGAGGAAAATACGTTCAGATCCAGAAAACTGTTACTCTGGTGAAAATGAGGAAAGCCAGCGAATTTGTGATGTACAGCATCACTTCATGTCATTACAAGTAAAACAACTGTTGCATTTCATTTCATTGTGACAATTATGGCATTGAAAAGCTTCAGGTGTTGCATAGTTAATGACTGTTAAGCTGTTCTGAATAAAGTGTTCAGTTATGACACTGTACATAAGCAACATTCCATGATGTGTGAGTGAAAGAGAGAGAGAGAAAGAAAGAAAGGAGAGGGGGGGGAGAGAGAGAGAGAGAGAGAGAGAGAGAGAGAGAGAGAGAGATAGAGATATGCCTATAAAGGCAAGAATGCTTTTGATTTCCACAAATTTTCCAGGTTTGGGAGGTTGATAGGAATTTTCTCTCAAGCTTGTGCTGATGAGTTAAGGTTGTGAAATGCTATTGTTAAAATATTAAGAGTCTAGTTTCTCTTTTGGGGAAATACTAACTTGTGTCTTCATTGCGAAAAGATTCAGAATTGTTTTGACAAGCAATGAATGATAAACTCTTTTATCTATAAAATGTGTATATCACACCTGGATTAAGAAAAATCTCTTAAGCAGCATATAACATATTTAAAGAAGCAAAACAAAAAGGTAGGGAAAAAGCAATAGCTGTTAAGTTATATTATCTATTCAAAGTCTTCGTAGTATCCTAGTAAATTTATTTTACATTAAATAGACTGCTGGAGTTTGTCTTCAAAATAGCTGCACACCCATGGAGCACCCAGCAGCATTTTTCACTCCTCTGAAACTGCAAAAGCAGTGGTTTTGGAGATAATGGGCAATAGAAAGAAGACTCCAAGACAAGAAGCATTTACTATTTCTGTGTCTGTGCTTTTGGCTCTGTGCGAGTAGCTTTATGCAAGGTTTGACACTTGTTCAGAAACAGAAAAGGTTGATATGACTGCAGCTTCTGTATTTATGCCCATTTGATTATTTTCTTTTGAGGACAACTTGGGACAAGAAGAAAGAGGATAATAAATAGACCTCAACGAAGGTACCTAAGAAAAGACATGGAAAATAAGTAGCTGCTACATGTTGTTGTATGGCTTCCTTTGTATTATTACCAAAGAGTTTGGTAAAAAAAAACCTGTTCGGGAGGGTAGACCAACGGCATTTGTACAGTTGTATGGCTGTAGAAGCAAGCTGAGTGAAAGTTAAGATTAGTTACTTTCACACAGGGTTTTTTGTCTGTTTTTTTCCTTTTGGGAAAAGGCATATATCTATAATCCTACTAAACTCAGGCTTTGGTGAAAGTGCTATATAATTTTTGTGTTAAAGTATAAGGGAAGAACATTGAATTCTTCTGACAAGTGTGGATTTTCTAAAGTTTTACTTTTAAGTGTTAAAGTGCATTTCCATTTTTATTCTTGAGCCGTTTCCAAATGTAACAATAGCTTGATTCTTAATGTTAGGGTTTATGAAAAGCTCTGTCAGATTAGATCAAGAATTAATTCTGTGTACAATAGTGATACTGCTTGTTCTGTTTCATGAGAAACTAAATATTAATTATCACTTGCATTTGTTTTTAGCTTATTCAAAAATTCTGAATAAAATATATTAAAATCAATGCATTGTGATGTAAATTTTCCAGCAATTATTGATCTCTGGTATATCCTACACTCATTTTGTAGAAAATTGTAAGGTACGGTTTCAAGAACGTTGTGAATCGTTGTCATTTCTAGCCTCTGCTGAGCAGTATTCAAATTACCACATAATATTGCCCCCCCCCCAATTGTTTTGTTTTGCAGTAAAAAAGTTCCTGTATTTAAATGGAATTATTACAAAAACACACTAAAAATTGCAAAGTATAATATGACTGATTTATTTGTAAACTAGCTAGAAGTTGTAATTGAAACAGAAAATATATGAGATTTTGAACTTCCCCACTGCAGGCATAAATTGTCACATGTTTTGCTTTTAGTTGAACTTCATGCCTCTTCCTTGGAAGAAAATCCATTTGAAGTTTAAGATATTTATCTTCATGTTTATGAAAAAACAGTAGTGAGACTTAAGATATCTTATATTTCATAGAACGGATCAAACCACTTTATTTCAGTCATCCACCAGAAAATCATAGGGCGGGTATCGGGGTGGTTCTACTTACCTTTACTACCAGTTCACAACAGGGCCGTGCACGCTCTTCTGCGCATATGCAGAAGCGTTTTCATGACGTCAGGGTCAGTGGGCAGGGCTTCCCACCAGTTTTACTACTGGTTCTATAGAACCAGTGCAAACCAGGGACAACCCACCACTGGCGGGTATCATTAGGTTTTCTAAGTAGTAATCAAATTTTGTCCTTAAATTGTATATTTAATCAAGACAATTCATTTATTTCTCCCATAAAATGATATGATAGAATACAGTAAATACATAACATTTCTGAAAACATTTGCTTACTAACCTGGATATGCAAGTTGTTTAATTTTTTATAGTTTTAATATAAAGCATACTGATTCAATGACTGACTTATTTCTTGTTATAAAGACATCCATTTTAATGTGATTGTATTCCTATCTTAAAAATGGCAAAGGAGCAGAAAGCAACTTTTGTGGCATCTTCTGCAAGTAGCAGTACCAGCTTTGGCAAAATGAATACTGAAACATTCCTCCTGCCACTGAAAGATGAAAAGAAGTTCATCCAGAGCAGAGCATTTTGTGTTCAGGACTATGTGCTTTAAATTTTTTAAATCTTAAGATGTCCCATGTATCCAACCATTTCAGGCAATGCAAAAAATTGGTTTAGATATCTTCTGAGCCATTTTTGTGCATTTGCTCGTGCATGTAAAAACAGCCAGGTTTTTGTTTGTCATTTACAGAATCCACTCTACTGCTTTTCTCACTAGGTAAAAGCTAAGAGGGTCTTTTGCCTTCCTGTCTTCTTGTTAGATGTATTAGGGAGATTGCCTAAGGAAACTATTTTCCAAAAATCAACCCAAACTACAAGTCTAACCATCCCCCCAACTTTCTATTTTTGAAAAACTTAATTTTCATCTGAGCAAATGATAGCTCTCCTACTTTAGGAATTTTATTCATATATTTCAATCTATATATAGGTAATCTTTGAGTTATTATGATAATTAGGACTAGAATTTCTGTTGCTGGTCATTGGGGGAAATATAAGACTGCATCATTTAGCTACAGCAATTCCAATACTCTCGATCGCTATTGTTAACTATCTGTTGCTATCGTTAACAATCCTACTGTGATTGAGAACCCACCCTGATCCAACCTATTCATGGTTTGGCCTCTTTTAGCCCCAAGCCTTGGGAAGGCAAAAGGTGGCCATCTCTTGAATTCCCTATCACTCAGCTATCTTCCCCTCCATCTCTGCCATTCTGGCCAGCCTGCAGCAGCAGGAGGACTAACATAGAGGCCTGGGCCTCAGCTTCAGCTCCTGTGCTGCCACTGCAGAGCGCCCCATCAAGTCCCATGCCACAGCCAACCCTGCAGTTCAAAGCCCCAGTTGCCCTTACACTCCACAGGCCTTGCTGCACCAAGCTGATTTTTACCATCTTCCATTGTTTCAAAGCATACCTTACCTGATCCTATGAAGACAGTTGTTGGACGTGCCAGGCATTCTGCCAGAGACTATTCATGCTACAATGCCTCAGAAATTTTTAGAAGGTTTGCCAAAGCAGTATCATGGTCAACTGTATTAAAACCTACTGAGAAGTCAAGGAGAACAAGGATGAAAATATTACCCCAATCTCCCATTAAAGGCCATTGTAAAGTATGACCAATGATGTTTCAGTTCCGTTCTTGATTGATTCAGGTTGGAAAGTAGATGAAAATTGTCCAGTGAGGTGAGGTCTAGTGATGGCTTCTTGAGGTACACCACTCTGTTTAAGAAACAGCAAGATAATTCTCTTTAAGAACTCACCACTGCTAGCACCCACTCATCTTACTTCCTAGGATATTGTAGCTAGCCAGGAGACCTGGAACTGGTATACAAGGTGGTTGAGCTCAGTTGTGAGAACCCTATAAACTTCAACTGGCCAAGAGTTATTGAAGGGATCTTCTGAATGCCTTCCTTTGTGAAGCTTCAGCCACACTTGACCACAGGAGTTTTCCTGGGTGTTAGCCCCTTGTTTCTAAGTGAATCTTATCCATGCCTGCCTGATTATCTTTTAAATTGGAAGAGAAACTGTTTGAATTAAGGGTTTCAGTTTATGCTTCTGCTTAGAAACTCTGTCATATTTTTTTTAATCACAAGCTTGTTTTATTTTACCAAGCAATAAAAAGGTGACAAATTTTTATTTTTATCAAATAACATTTAATTTTTTAATCCAATGTCCTTGGAAATAAAAGCTTTTCCTGAATGTAGTGGGTGATTTTTAATGGATTTTTGCTGAATTATTTTAATAAAATAATATACATCTGTGAAATCCAAAGATTTTCAATGACTTTTATAGAGGGAAGGGGCAAATTGGAGGAAAAAAGAGAATTTATACCAATGTTAGAGCCTCTATATATTTTGGCCTCTCATTTCCAATCAGCCACAGATGCCATAGCCAATGGTCAGGAACCCTGAAAGTGGCAGGCGTTCCAATGAAAGCCACCAGTTTTCATCCTAAATTTAGATGAATAAGCAGAATGGTAATTTTCTCAGGGACAGAGTTAAAATTAAAAATCTAGTTGTTATAGCCTCGAATAAGTTAGTAATTTGCTTCAGGGATTGAAGTAAGAAACAATGTGGAAAAAAGGGCAACAACTAAAGTTAGTGCAACCACACCCTGGTGGTTTCATGAGGTTTGGAATATATTTTCTGGAATAGAGTTTAAAATGAGTTTCAGGTTATTTTCAAAGTCAAACTCTTCACTTTCATAGTGGATCATCACATGAAAACTGATGTCCAACTGTTTGTGGTAGAAAGAGAAAATTGAATGGCACATTTTCATTCTTCTATGGCTATAAAAATCTGAGTTCCTCTATGTAACATATCAAGGAAATCTTCAATACACTACATATAATTTAGAAAATCTATTCTCATGCTGGTTTGAATAGAAAAGGAATAGATTCAACGGTCCTATTATATATTTCTTGTGCATTTGAAATACCTCCTCTAAGCAACATTCTAAACGTCATGATCAACTCACTCCCTGGAAGCTATTAATTTTAGAAGTGCAGGAGAACAGGAGTGGGCACAAAATAACTGAACAGCTTATGGGTTATTCAAATAAAGGAAACCGATCTAAAAAAATTCCCCTAGGATTTTAGTTCATTTGCTAGTCTTATATAAATACACTTCGTGCAGAAGTGGGTCTACTAAATGATTATTCCACTGAGGGATCATTGGTGCTCTCCGAGCCTGATTGTTTCCTTGCATATGTTTCATTACGCAACTAAGTAACATCACTGTTATGCCACTGTAGATTTTTAAAGTGTCTGAAGAACTAAAATATTGCAAGCAAGCACTTATGATCGGTGGATCATACACATTTATATGTAACAAAACTATTTACCACTTTATAATGCCTTGGTTAAGGCCACACTTGGAATACTGCATCCAGTTTTGTTTGCCACGATGTAAAAAGATGTTGAGAGTCTAGAAAGAGTTCAGAGAAGAGCAACAAAGATGATTACAGGACTGGAGGCTAAAACATATAAGCAACAGTTGCTGGAACTGGGTATGTCTAGTCCAGTGATGGTTAACCTTTTTGGTGCTGAGTGCCCAAAGCGCACGGAAACCCCCAAAATGCAATGTGAGTGTCCCCCGTGCATGCATGCACGCCCCTGTGCATGCGCCCTGCACTCCTGCACCCTGTGTTAGTGTCCATGTTGGTGCAGGAGGCTTTCCAGGCCCAAAATGGGGCGCTGGGGGCCTCATGTGGTGCCCCATGCCATTTTGACTTCTATTTTGAACCCCCAAAATGCAATGAAGCACCTCCTGCACATGCACCACCTGCGCATGCACGTGCATGTCCCCTGCATGCGCCCCACCCTCTCACACATGCGCAGCAGAGACCCAAAGAACAACTGGTTGGCGGGAGGCGTGCACATGCATGGTGGAGCTGGGCTGGGGTGATGACTGACGTGCCTGCAGAGAAGGGTCTGCAAACAACTGTAATTAAATCTGACACAGTCATATATTTGCTTCTTTAAAAGCCACTGCAATCTATTCACATTAGGCCTCCGTTGCAGCTTTAATCCATTTAGCTCAGTGTTAAAATCCAATTTTTTTACTATAGTTCTGTGGGCGTGGCTTGGTGGGCATGACAGGGGAAGGATACTGCAAAATCCCCATTCCCACTCCACTCTGGGGTCAGCTAGAGGTGGTATTTGCTGGTTCTCCAAACTGCTCAAAATTTCTGCTATGTTTTCCAGAACCTGTCAGAACCTGCTGGATTTCACCTGATTTAGCTGCCTGAGGATCTAATGCTAGTAGAAACCAAAAGAATAGCTTAAGCAGATTTTAGAATGCTGTAAACAATGTACATCACTGTAAACAGTTGATGGGAAATATATGAGATCTGTAATATAACCTGGAATACAATTAATTAAGATTGTCCACTGCTTCCACAAAATTTATCTTTGCGTATAAACTCATAAATTTCCAGTGAAATAGATGGAACTGAACCTTCTGCAGCTCCAAACAAAATCTGTTCCAAATGGTCAAGGGATTTTCTAGAGCAAATTTTGGGGATAACATAAAAAAAGTGAGGGGAGAAAGTCCTAGTTTGTGAACCAATTGTTAATTTGTTGCAAGTGCAACAAATTCTACAGTTCAAACTAGAGCTGTGATGTCTGACAATATGCAGTGATGAATAACTGGTTTTATTCGAGTAGAGGCACACTTGTTCCTACATTACCCTTGGAATTGTATATAGTAAATATTTTTTATAGAAACTATAAAAGATCTTTAAAATGGAGGTGTTGAAGGCAGGGTCAAATATTTCTTTCTGGAACAGTCTGCTCCTTGAGATCAGACAGGCACTTTCCTACTGAGTTTTAGAAAACCAGTAAAACAATATTGTCTTTGAAAATGAGCAGAAATGCTCAGTATGTTTATTTTTAATACATTTTCTAATATATTTTCTGTGTTATTGCAAATAATATGCTAGTCAATCTTAAGGGCTCCAAGAAGTTTTCTGATATTGTTGCTTTAATTCTTGTTATTGAAATCTTTCTGGATGTACTAGGCAAAGTATGGAACAGTATAGACATTTTTGTAGTAATAAAATAAATGTAGTGAATTAACATTTGCTGAAAAATGAGACAACCTCCTATGCTTTAAAGAAGAATATACAGAAAGGTGGTGTTTAAATGATTGCTCTTAGCATTTTCTAAGTGTCTATTTAGTCATTAAACATTTGAGTAATGTTTCACCCACCCATCTGCCTTCAAGTGTCCAGATGTATGATGAGTTGTGGTTTTAGAAACTGAACACTACAATAAAGAGAGAAAATAAATGGTGAGGTAACAAAAGGGATCTGCATCTGTGCACATCTTGTCTGGATTTACACATGTAGCAGAATGAAATGGGAAGTAGCCTTGCAGACAAGATGGGACCGTGGCCAGACAGATACTGCCTATATCTGTCCATCTTTAATTTGTGTATCTTATGTGATATTGTTAACTCTTGGTAACTGTTATTATCAAAAATAGAAACAGATGACTACAGTATATTTTAATAAATGGAGAGGACTTACTAAGAAAATATCACTAATATTTTTCCTCACTCAGGTAAACAGCTGCCCAGAGTCCTAAATCTGGCAAATAAACAAATAGCTTTAGCAGCTATTGATAGTAATGTGATGCCTATTTTAAGATAAGAAAGGAAATGAGAAATATTAATAATACTATTAATATTATAAACTTGGGGTTGGATATGGATAATTGTCACAGTTGGAACACTGGGAATTAAATTTATTGATTTATTTAAAAAAAACCTGTAAAACTTAATTAAAAACATTCTTCAGGACACAATAATGTCCCTGAAATCTAACTTTACCTGGGTCTGGAAGGAGCTAAGGAAGGCCAGTTGATTAGTTTGCATAGATGGAATTCTGGGGACCACAGCACCTCAACTCCCAAGTGTTCTGCAAAAACATTTCTGTTCCTGTACTTCTTTTGGAAGGAACCACCATCTGGAGTATACATGGTTAATCTCACAATCACCCTTTGATCCAAGTAGATTGAGCTGGCCAGAATGTTGTTCTCAGCTATGATGGCTTTTTGCACCTTCACACAGCATCAGCTCATCATAATTTCCTACTGGAAGCCAAGTAGCAGCTCTCTGATTTATTGAAAGGGCTCATCCCAGTCCAGTTTCTCCTTTTCTACAGTTGCTATGTTTGGTCATTCATTTTCAGGTTAGATTTGCTATGAGGAATGAAATTCTACAGAAATCCAAATATAAATGAATGGGGATAAATGTTGTGTTTTAATTTCACTAAGGCAATTCAACACTGGATGAATTTTTTAAAGCTTTTTTAAAAATATCGCTCAAAGAAGGTCCAGCCCAGCACTACATAAAGTTTTTGGTTTTGTTTTGAAATTACCAAACAACACTTAAAATAATGTGCAATCATCTCAGATTAAAATAATTTCATTTCGTATGCATTTTGAATGTATTGAGAGGGATATTATAATTTTTATTCCAATTTCCTCTCTTTTTGAACTAACATTTGTTAAAGAGAATTATTAAACAGATTTTCTTTTCACTATTCCTTTTTTTCTAGTGTTTTCCTGCAAATGCAGGGTCTGCTTTTTTAATTTCTGATCAACTAACTGTTGATCCAATGTGACAGGAATTGACAGGTTTGTTATCCAAGCCTGACCTCACAGGCTGAGTGTGTGTGACTGGCCTAAAGTCAACCACCCAAACTAGACCATATTTATTTATTTATTTATTTAATTTATTTAGATTTCTATACCGCCCTTCTCCCGAAGGACTCAGGGTGGTGTACAGCCAATAAATAAGTACAAAAAATATAAAATTAAAAACAGTTTAAAATAAATTAAATAGTTTTGGCCCAT
>JANHZT010006355.1:277587-290097 GCA_032468215.1 Stegonotus admiraltiensis
GTTTTGGCCCATCAACAATTAAAATATCCATTTTTAAGATCCAGATTACAATTAATGAGTTAAAATTAGGCCAGCCCGGCTTGTTGGAATAAGAGGGTTTTAAGTGTGCGGCGAAGTGTGTGTAAATCCGGGATCCTCCTTATCTCCGGGGGAATTCGTTCCAGAGGGTAGGTGCCCCCACAGAGAAGGCTCTCCCCCTAGGGGCCGCCAGCCGGCATTGTCTGGCCGATGGCACTCTGAGGAGCCCCTCTCTGTGGGAGCGTATTGGCCGGTGGGAGGCTGTCGGTAGCAGAAGGAGGTCCTGTAGATACTCTTCCATTTCTTTCTACCAATAACATTTTTTTACTATAAAGCAAACAAGTCACTTAGATGAGATGGATAATGCAGAATTGTGATAAATAAAACATTTTTGATGATTCTATGTACTCTATCTAGCTGAGGTGGCGCAGTGGTTAGAATGCAATACTGCAGGCTACTTCTGCTGCCTGCCAGCTGCCTGCAGTTTGGCAGTTCAATTCTCAAAATTGACTCAGCCTTCCATCCTTCCAAGGTCAGTAAAATGAGGCCCAGATTGTTGGGGGCAATGTTAACTCTGTAAACGATTTAGAGAGGGCTGTAAAGCACTCTGAAGCAGTATATAAGTCTAAGTGCTATTGCTATCTAGTCATCATTTTGGTTGTTTTAAGAATTAGCAAAGAAAATCATATCAAAAAAGAATGACATCAGAAGTTGATATCATTCACTTGCTTCATTTCAGTTTCCTGGGCCATGTAGTTAAACTGCATTTCCTCTTTGATACTTCAGCATTTCAGCTTCCAACCACAAGCTGCACATATTGGTTGCATGTTTTGTTATGTTGTTATGTTTTAACTAATAAGCATTTTATCTGCTTAAGCAGATATAATTTCTTTGGACAATGAAGTTTTTTATATAGGTTATTGGAAATATTTGAGATGGTTTTGCCTGTCTTTAGGTCTTCTGAAAGTTTATATTTTAGCTTAATATGATTTACCCAACCCTTTAAATCTAGGTAATTATTAATGGAATACCCTTTCTTTGGTTAAATTTATATTAAGATTAAGCTACTAAATAAAATAGCAGAATCATTAGATTTGAAGACAGGGAGATAGTAAAGCTTGAAAGAATAGAGTAATAAAGATGCATCAAGTTACTGCTTTCCAATCTCTCTTCTAAAGTCTATGCAGGAAAAGAAGGAAGGGTATGTATTGGAATATCTGCTTAAATTTATTTAGCTCTGCAAAACTGAAAGAGAAACAAACACTTTAAATCTTTATGTTATGTTATTATGAATAAACAAACATTCAACTTGGATGTACATTTTTGCAAGATTTTTTATGGTTGGATCCTGGGAATATTAAAATAGTGTAATATTATCTGGTGCAAGAATTTCCAGGAAACTTTCTAAACTGTATTTTGACTTTAAATAGACACTGTGGCTTGTAATTTTTAAAAGAATAGTTTTAAAAAAGGAATGTGATCAGCCCCATAAAACCACATGTATAACAAATTCAGACTGCCAAAGGCTCGATAAGTATCCTAACTCTATGCCTGGGAATTGTTCAGATTTTAAGCTAGGTCTTAAGGTCCTGGAACATTTGATTGGTGGGAATTGAATATATCCATGGGGAGTTCTTGTTTCAGAAGACAGATATTGGGACAGAGAAGGCAGGTTTTCATGGCCCCATAAAATGATGTATATCTATAGGGAATCCATCTGACCTATTCTGCCTTGTACTGATAGGCAGAAACAACTAAAGTAGATAGATTAAAAAGAACCTCTTCTACAAAGATTAGCTTGTTGATTTATTTGTTTGCTTGCTTCCTTTCCATGAGTGTCACCTGGCACCAGGCAGTTGGACACTAATTAAATAAATACCTGAGATAATTCATGTTGATAATAACTTTCTTATGAGCTGATTACTATCTTTCCAACAATAAAATTAACTATAAATTTCTGACTACAAGTGATAATATTTCTATCATTTTAATTTTTTATGTTCCAATGGATAAAAAAGGTCATTTACACTTACTTTTTTGTCAAAACCATCTTTATTAAAGAAGAGTGTTACAACAGGCTTAAGAACATGGTTGTATGAAACCAGCTACAATGAAAAGAGCCTTATAGAGAAATGAAGATTATTATGAATGCACATGGTGGCAAAGGCAATAAAATCTAGTCTCTTTTATAGCAGAAACTGCTGGCACAAAAGAACACTCTAAAAGTATGTAGTCTTGGCAGTGGATTTGGACTTATGCTATGCTATTTAATAATTTAAAATAAGAGAGTGAGCAGAATAGATTCATACTCAACTATAATTTTCTTATGATTAGCCCCAAAGTATAGACTTTTCATTACTGATACTAAGAATAGAAATTTAGTTTATATTCTAATGCTGCATTTATTACACATTATTGTCCTTTTTATTCAATCCATGCAACTTCCAATTACATGATTTTCTTTTCTGATTTAGGCAAAGAATAAATATACAAAAATAACTTTTCTTTTATAGTTTACCTTTTATTTACCATGTGACTGCTCTATCAAGAACCAAATGACACCAAATAGACTAATCTAGTCAGCAATTTCCTTTAAATCAAAATTTCGTTCAGCACATCTACTTACAAAAATGGGTGTAAACGATTTATATAAACAAGAGCTAATAACTGTAACCTATAGAAAGGGAAAGGTCAATCCTGTGATTTTATTATAATGGCACAAAAGTGAGAAGTTGTACAACAACGCATTGGTGCAGTTTTAAATTTTCTTAAACCCCCAAGATAGTGTTAATGATTGGTGAATAGAGATTTACCATAGGCAGACAACTCATGCATTGAGCAATTCATGTTCTTTATCTGTTTTCCCAACAGCATCTGGGTTGGACAAAGGGTCCAGATCAGCAAAGAGGCTAAACCACGCTGTTAGATCTTTAGAAGAACTTCCAGCTTCTGCAAAAAAGCAAGCATAGACAATGTTGGCCAAGTCAGTATTTGTGTTTTACTGCAGTTTTGAAGGATGACATGAGAACAAATGGATTTAGGAGGCATTACTCAAGGAAGGATTTTAGATACATCTAAGAAGACCCTTTGCCACATGTGCTTATGGTCAGAAAAGTATTCTGCATCCGGTATGTTCACCCTATCTTTCTCTTTATATTGTGTATGTAAATTTGAAGCCTAGTTTTCATGAGACTCTTCTCAAAAGTAATTTATCACACAGTCAATGTAATTGCAAATACAACATTAAAATGGACAAGTGAAATCCAAATTATGTACGTGTTTGTACATGTATTTCAAGGATGATGAATACTTTAGTCAGAGTGCAGTAAAAATAAAATATAGCTCAAAGGAAACTATTCTTTGTAAATAGACCTGAAGGTATGCAAGGTTCTGGAGAAGTCTGAGCTCAAGGGTAACATTTTTTTAAACTTATCTTTTATCAGTTACCTTTCATTGGTGTCTTGTTGACATCTGGGTTGAAGCTGTTGGATTTCTGTCCTGTCTGCATTACAGGTGATGGGTTAATGCTGCTGGCTGCCCAACCTAAGATTCAAAAAAAGAATTGCATTTCTATGAATCAATAGTAATTACTTAATCATTTTATATCATTCAAGGCAACAATACCCAAACCATTTTTCTGAAAATCAAAACTCTTGACATGTCCTGAAATGCTGCTTTCATTTTGCTTTGTCATGTCGTTGATTTAGGGAGCTAAGGTTACCTTAGGCCTGTATATTTTTCTTTGTATTATTTTAATTTTTCACAAGTTTCCTTTGTGTATTTTAATTTTGGCTTAAACATGGGATGGTTCTAAATCTAAGAAAAAGATCCAGCAACAGAATGCAGTTCTTCTGGGATAAGCTGTTATTAACAAATTAGAACTAAATAGAATTAGGAAAGCAAAAGCCTTTCAGTTAAGGTAGCAATATGTGAGGGGGAGGTGTGTGATGCAGGGTTTTTTTCCCAAATCCCATTGCTATTGGTTCCCACATGTGCGGTGCTTCTGCTCATGCGCGGATCCTTCCACCGCCGCCACCGGTTCGCCCAATCCAGTGCGAACTGCTAGCAACCCACCACTGGTGTGATGGCTCAGCAGTTAAAGGCACTGAGCTTGTCAACTGGAAAGCTGACAACCCAGGTTCAAGATCCAAGTGCCACACACTGGGCTGAGCTCCCATTCCTGCCCTAGCTCCTGCCCACCTAGCAGTTTGAAAGCATGCATATGTGAGTAGAATAATAGCTACCATTTCTGTGGGAAGTAACAGTGTTCTGTGTGCCTTTGGCATATAGTCATGCTGGTCATATGACCCTGGAAAATGTCTTCGGACAAAGCTGGCTCCCTCGGCCAAGAAACAGAGCTGAGCACTGTGCCCTACAGTCAGACACCACTAGACAGGGAAAACCTTTACCTTTAGCAACACAGATAGCCCTCAACATATCACCATTCAGTGACCATTCAAATGTGACATACAATGGTCCTTGTACTTATGAATGTCACAATGTCCCCATGGTCACATGATCTAACATGATTCAGACACTTGGCAACTGGCATGAAGTTGAAGTGTCCTGGGATTAGCTGATTGCCATCTGCAACTTTCTTAGCCAGCTTCCAACAGGTGAAATCAATGGGGGAATCCAGATTTGCTTAAAAACCTTGTCATTTACTTCACAACTGTGTCATTTAGCGGTAGAAGTTTTGGTCTCAATTGAGATTTAAGCAAATTGATTTTAAGGGTATGTATTTTAGTTTTATAGAAATGTGCTATGATTACTCTCAGCTTCAGGTGTGAAATGAGCTAAATAGCAAGCTGAACTAGGTTTCTAGTCCAGTGTTTAGCTAGAGTGGATTGAAGTAGAATGCTTTATTTATTTTATAGATTAATTCTCCAATTTGCAGAATTGTAGCAAAAATGATATTGTTCTCTGCCAATGAAATACATTATAAGAAATAATAGTTATCACAGTTTGCATTTCAGTCATACAAATGGCATATTGTGTGCATTTGCAATATTTCCACTATTATTTAAGGAAGATTGGGATCAGCCATGGTACAATGACACAAGTTCTCCCCAACTTAGGGTTACTAAGCAATATTAACGTAAAAAAGCAAGCAGAGATATCAAGTTTCATCTGAGAGGAAGGATGCTACCTTTGAATAAGAGGAAGGATGCTACCTTTGAATAAAAGGGATAACTTGTTCTTTCACTGGTATTTTGTTTTTTCAATCTATTTATCTTGAATGATGGAATATTAACTACGTTTCCACCATAAAATAATTGTATTCTTTAAAGGAAAGAGCAAAGATTGTGCTGCAAACTGATTTTAAAAGACTGAGGAATAGAGACCAACCCATAATTCTACCAAAGTGCTCGTGGACTTTAGAGGATTGGAAAATATGAATATATGTTATAATATACTGCCACACCAAGAAAAAAGAGGCTGCTGTCATTTTTTGATTAGCAGACACATTACATGAAGAAATAAACAACTATGCTTTCTACTGGAAACTAACCATGTGAAAACTGATTTAAGACATTCAATTTTAAGGAAAGTTGACAAAGTTTATTGCTAACTTGGAATATATGGCAATTTAGTAACCCATCAGTAAAAACATTAGTGTGATGGAAAAATTTTTAGAATCAAAGCAGGACTCTCCAGTAAGTAAATTTATAGCAAATTTGATACTTCTATGAGTACACTGAGTGTTAAGAAATACTATGGAATTTCTAATGTGGATATTTTAATTTACTCTAAAATGTTTATTGCAATGCTATATAACTGGTTGTGTTTTGTTTAAATAAAGCACCTAGGCAACAAAAATGAATTATTTCTGAAGAAATGTTTTACCTATAATACAACTGGGTAATTTTCAATCCTGCCTTTCTCCAACCTGCTAGGCCTTTTTTATTATTTCAGTAATTACTCAAGTTACATATTTTTGTTTTTTTTAAAAAATTCAAACCACAAAATTCAAAAATAAAACAAGAAAAAAATCCAGCTCCCTTTTCTTTAATGATGTCAAAATGTTCACACCTACTCTTCATTTTGGGGGAGAGAGTGTAATCCACGGTTGAAAAACTTGCCTGCCTCTGTTCAATAGAGTTGAATTGTTTACACCAGTCTGCAACCTTAAACACTCGAAGAGCCACTTTCTCACAAAAAACAAAACAACAGGAACCACAAAACCTGGGTGGGCGTGGCCAACTCGACATCACTCACTCCCATCCAGTCAAATCACCCCCCAGCCACGCCCACCCAGGTTTTGTGACTCCCCGTGTTTTCTTTTCTATGGGAAATAGATATCTCCCTCTCTCTGTCTCTCTCCCTCCCTCTCATCTCGTTCTCCCTCTATCTCCATAGCAGGCCAGGGGGTTGTGAGAGGGGGAGTGGGAAGGAAACCTCCACCATGTGCTCACTCATTCCTCAGCCAGCCCGGATTTCCAAAAGGAAGAAAGAAAAATGGGTAGCGAAAAGCCCCAAGGAGAACACACAGGGCTTTCCGAGAGAGTGGGAAGAGACACAGACAGGGAGCGAGATACACACACAGACACACACAGATACACACAGACACACACACACACACAGGGAGACTGGCTGATGGGCGAGTGTCTTTGGTGAGGGCTGAATTGAGCCGAATCAGTCTCCCTCTCTCTCTCCCACTCTCTCTCTCGCTGCCTGACTAGCGGGAAATGGAGGGCAGCTACTTTGGGGCTTGCTCTCCACCTTGAGTGAGAGACAGAGAGCTACCAGGGGCAGTGGGGCAGGAAATGGGTTCTTGGAGGAGGAGGGGATCCAGTCTCCCCACATTGTGAAGTGCGCTTTTGCTGTGCAAGGCACTGAAAGAGCAGTGGGCAGGCCATGGAGGGGGTATTGGGTCTTCCCTCCACCCCTCGCCAAAGGAAAGCCAGCCGGGCTTCTCCTTCCCTCCTATCCTTCCGGCTTCCCCCTGCTCACTTCCCCCCACTCAATCCCTACTTTGGAACAGAAGAGCACGCGCTGGAAACCCGTGTTGGACTGACGTCAGAGCACATCTTCTGACCTTCTGGTGCTCACCTGCAACTCTCCCTGCTCCCTGCTCCCTCAGGCCCGGTTTGCTGAGGGAGGGGAGTAGCCCTGACACTTCTGCTTCCACCCCATGGCCCCAGCCATTGCTGCTTGGGGAAGGCACAGGAAATGAAAGCAAGCAGAAACATAGCTCTTGCTGGGGCGAAAGAGCTGAGATTCGGGAAGGCACAGACAACAGAAAGCAGCGTGTTTCAAAGGCAGCGAACAGTGTCCCACTGAGAGAGCCGGGCCACGCTTCTCTGCTGTCCAACTTGCCGGTGGGGTCGCCTGTGGCAGGCCATCTCCCCTGCTGTTGTGCTTGGTGCTCGGCGGGGAGGGGAGTGCTTCCCCACACCGCCCCCTTCTTTCTCTTGGCCCTGCTGACAAGGGAAGAGGAAGGGCAGGTTTGGGGGATGGCCCCCATCCTGCAAGATCCGCTCCCACTGTTCTCTCCCAGCCCTCTTTGCTGGTGGCAGCAGCAAATGTCCCGCGATGAAGGCGGAATGCTGTTGCCATGCAAAGGCCAGTGCAGGGGTGCTTCGCTCCTACACTAAGGCTCTGACCATGCCACTGCCGTGACAGGACGATGCCTCTTTCATCCCTCTGCCGTGACAGGGTGTCAGGGAGTCGCAGCAGAACGCCCAAAAAGCTGCAAGCAGCTCCAGAGCCGCAGGTTGCCGACCCCAGGTTTACACACAAGCTGCTGAAACAGAGCAATTGTAAGAACATGTTTAATGGGATTATGGATTGACTGATCTAATAATTTTATATTTATTTTTTTTAAGAATATTTGATTCTAACATTACAATTTTCATTAAATATGAAATATGCCTTTGGTTAAGTATAAGAATTGGCAAATTTCATTTTCCTATTAAATAATGTTTGGATCTTTACTATACTATCTTCTTTGATTCTAGCTCTCTACTTCAAAAGACCTTGGAGACTATTAATGAGAGTTGACTGGAGAGTTTTCTGTATTGGTAAAAAGACCAAACACTATATTATATGCAGTAGTGGGCTGCAACCGGTTTAACAACCGTTTTGGTGAGCACGTGCAAGCGCCTAACATGCTTGCACACAGCACTCAAAATAAAGCAATTTGAAGCTTAGCTACTTACCTTCTAAGGCAGCCCCAGTAAGTAGAACAGTGGAGGCACCGAAATCAGCTGTGCCGTGCAAATCAGCTGAGACCGAAAGAAGGAAATATAGGATAGGATAGGGTGGGTGTGGGTGGGCAGGGCCAGCTGATTGTCAGAACTACCAGTTTGCCTGAACCAGTCCAAACCGGCAGCAGCCCACCACTGATTATATGTATTTAAGTCCAAAGAGTTGCCCCATTATGTCTAAATTCAAATGCTTGCTGATCCAGCCCATCATCTGGCCAGTCTGTATGCTGGTTATTATTATGTCTACCTCACAGATGGAAATGAGAAAAGCACTTAGGCAATAGCTTTAGTTTGCAGGGAACAAAAGCTATTAATAAAATATCAGAAAACCAAGGTCTTAGTTTTTTGCTTGACACTATCATAAAATAACATAAAGCAAACAAATGGAACTCGAAACAGGTGCACACCTGTAAATTTCATACCTCCTTATCCTGCTATACTCATTTCTCTTACCGTAGAAGTTTTATACAGTGTACACTTCTAAAGCTATGGTAAGATTTTATCATTCAAAAGGAGTCCATTATGCTCCTTCCTCCTTCTTCCAAGTTAAGGCAGTCCTATAGTTTTACTATAGCTTCCAAATTTGTTCTCTTACAAAGCTGTTACTTTGAATGGGTCACTAAACAAATAGATGTAAGTCGAAGATTACCTGTACAGTGTGTTTATGTTGTACATGTGCACACACAATCAGAAAGCCATATATTTGCAGTGATTTTTTTCAGGAATCATATAAAATGTTTTATTATTTATGCCATCACTGCAGTCAAACATATAGTTTACCTCCCAGACTATTCAGCACTGATCATACTGCCTGAAAGATAATGGAAGCTGAAATGGTTCTTCTTCCAAAAGTCTCTGTTAAACAGTTTATAGGAGGACCTGCATGTCTCCATTCTCCAGCTTTTAATTTTAATTCTTACCTTCTGTCATTTAACTGCTGTTTAATGGAAAGCAGTCACTACAGTGAGAAATGTTATACACATTTCTTGCCATGTTTAGATCCTTTTGGTTTCTTTAATACACTTATTTATTAAATTTGTTTGCTGTATCAGGGTAAATTACACCAACTAAAATATTATTGTCTTTAGCATTTTCTAAGTATTGAGAAAGCAGCCATTTTTCTATTCAGACTTATTAAGCCAAAGAATTTGGAATTAAACCACTGAAATTCTAATGACATATTCATATCATAGATCTGCCACTTCTAATAGTGTCCCTTTAAAAATATTCTTTTTATTGTTACTGTATTATTTCTTCTACCTGAGTAAAGTCAGAGGAATAATTTTCCCATCAACAAATGACAACCAACCCAACCCATATTAACACCCTAGAGGAATTAAGTACCCTTCACACTTGTCATCCCTTCATTCTAAAAATAATGAGACAATTTTTCCTTTCACCCTTTACGCCTCCCTCCCACAGCCACCATCTGCCCAAGAAACAGTAGAGAAATTAACATAAAATGTTGGCAGCAGAGATGATGTCCCACTGTACGGGGAGAACTTAAATAACAAGAATGGTGATTTAATAAAGCATGTTTTCTTTTAAATCTTGTCCTGGAGATACACGTCTTTTAAAGTGTGACAATAATTAATCAACATTCAATGAGAGCAAAACTGGTTACGATTTTAACAAAGTTAAAAAAAATCTATCAATAAAGTTAAAATAATATAGGGAATGGAATCACCACTTTCTAGAAATTATATTTGCAAACTTCCCAGGATATGTATGCATATAATCACATTCAAGTAAAATGTGAGACAATCGTTTTAAGTTTTGTAAGCAAATTTGATTTCCCTGCCCTGTTTCCCCCCAAATAAGACATCCCCTGATAATAAGCCCAATTGGGCTTTTGATCGCATGGCAATAAGGCCAAACACTTATTTCAGGGTTTAAAAAAATATAAGACAGGGTTTTATTTTCGGGGAAACACGGTAATGTTCCTTTCCTTGGCATTTATTTACTAAACAAACTTATATAGACATCCATCCTCCAGAAGGAATTCTGGGCAGCAAACAAAATTAAAACATAATACAATAAAAGACCATTTGAAATAATAAGCATCATTGAGGCCTTAGTAAAACTCAAATTTATTCATCAATTGCCCCATGCCATCAATCACCCAGTGCCTAGAGGGAAAGGCAAGTCTTCACTGGTCAGGAAATAACTCACTACTGGTTCTGACCATCTGTAATTTCCTATTCCTGTTGCCTGAGTTGCAGTATCAATTGCATATTGCCCAAATAAGTACAGTGAATCCATAATGCTTGATAAACCATAGTTTAAATTACATTTGTTAAATTCACATACGATAGAAAACTATGACTATTCAAAATGGATGTGGATATTTAGAAACTGTTTCCTTTCTGTCGCTTCAATTGAAGAACACTGCTACATACTATACCAGAATTTGGCACTAAACACCTACACTCATTGCTGTTTTACCTTTGGTCAAAATAATGACAGAAACAATTACATCACCAGACAAATTACTAATTTGGGATTATAATGTCAGGTATGAAAACAAGCTTACCTTGAAGAGAACGTTGCAAATTATTCATGTTTTGGTCTAAAAGCTGAGAAGGAAGGAAGCCTGATGATGATGATTGATTGCTCTCCATTTCTCCCACAGAAGAGCTTGCCCCTGTCTCAGCAAGGGTAACCTCTCCAAAGACAGCTACCCATTCCCTGCTGAATTCACCATCATCCAAAGAAGATGCGTTGAGAATCTCATTCAATAATACCATGTCATTCTTATCAGTAGGTTCAGGTTCTAGGGTGCTCACAAGCTGGTCCTTTGATACTGCTAAAAGAATAATAATATATAGATTGATAGATTAGTTAAAATAAGAACAAATGTAAGGTGGACCCAGATCTATCCAAAGGGAATGAATTCAGAAATAGACTACATATAAAATTCTAAACATAGTACTATCTAAGCACTACGTAAGTACTATGATAGTACTATCATAGTACGATCTAAGCATAGTACACAAAATTGTCTGCTACAAAGTCTTACCTGTCAACGACTTCTTCAGCTTCAACCTCAATAATACTCAATAATACAAACTCAAGGTAAACCGCTCCAAACTTAATTGCAGAAAATACGACTTCAGCAACAGAGTGGTCAACACCTGGAATGCTCTACCCGACTCCATTTTTACAGACTCAAACCCTCACAGCTTCAATCTTAAACTGTCTACTGTGGACCTCACCCCACTCCTAAGAGGTCCGTAAAAGGGTGTGCATAAGCGCACCAGCATGCCTACCATCCCTGTCTTACTGTCCCCATTTATCTGTATTTATTTCCTTTTTTTCATGCCTTTGTTCACACATATTTGCTACTTTGTACATGTTCGACAAACAAATAAAAGGGCAACAGCGGGGGATGGAGAAGCGGCTGGGGCTGATTCTCCGGCGCCTCACTCTTCCTGGACCATCTTCCAGCCATTGTTGGTGCTGGGTGTGCCTCGGTTGCTTGGGGAGATGCGCAACCTGCTCTCCGCCCCGAGACACTGGCCTGACCAGGCCATGACCGATGGCAGCCTTGCTAACATGAGGGCTGGTAGAGTGGGAATGGGATCTGGGAGGATGGGACAATTGAAAGGGGAATAGGCCCGCAACGCCCAGAGAGAGCTTTAAGAAGCTCAGGGCAGCAGGAAAAGGGGGCTGGCATCACCAAACCTCGCACACCCACCCCGGGGGTCAGGCTTGGAGAAAGCCAAAGAGCCCTTGCCAAAGACGCTCACCCGTCAGCCAGTCTCCCTCTGTGTGTGTCTCTCTCTGCGTGTCCCTCTATGTCTCTGTGTATGTGTGCTTGTGTGTGTTTGGATCTCTCTTGCTCTCTCTTGCTCTCTGTCGCTGTGTCTCTTTTCACTCTCTCGGAAAGCCCAGCAAGCTCTCCTTGGGGCTCTTCGCTACTCATTTCTTCTTTTTGGAAATCCAGGCTGGCTGAGGAATGAGCGCAAGCCACGGTATCCCTCCCCCTCCCCTCCTTCTCCTCTTGTGCGCACCCTCCCAGCCCCACACAGCCGGTCAGGGGGTCACGAGAGGAGGAGGGGAGGAGGAGGAGGAGGGAAGACTCCATTGCAGCTTGCGCTTGTTCCTCAGCCAGCCCAGATTTCCAAAAGGAAGAAAGAAAAAGGGGTAGTGAAGAACCCCAAGAGCTCGCAGGGCTTTCTGAGAGTGAGAAGAGACACAGAGACAGGGAGCAAGAGATAGATACACACACACACCAACATAGACACACAGAGAGGGGGGGAGATAGAGGGGGGGAGATAGA
>JANHZT010006355.1:314480-333946 GCA_032468215.1 Stegonotus admiraltiensis
GAAGCAACTTAGAACTAAGGAGAAATTTCCTGACAGTTAGAACAATTAATCAGTGGAACAACTTGCCTCCAAAAGTTTTGAATGCTCCAACACTGAATGTTTTTAAGAAGAGGTTGGATAACCATTTGTCTGAAGTGGTTTAGGGTTTTCTGCCTAAGCAGGGGGTTGGACTAGAAGACCTCCAAGGTCCCTCCCAACTCTGTTATTCTATGATAAACTGTAAATAGTTGTCTAGATAAGAGAAAATTTATCCTTATCTCTATCCAGAATTATTTCCACATCTAAATATCCAGATTAAGAAAATTTAGCATCTTTGTTTCATGGATTTATATAATTGTAATGCCATTTAGCCTCTTAGAGATATGGAGTTAAAATTTTAAAAAGAATTAAAGGAAAGGATATAAATATAAGGATAATGCAAATAACAGAAAAATCAAGAGAAAACTAAAGCAGAAATACAAAGAAGAATTTTGTTACAAAGTGATAAATCACTTCCTATTTCTTTTAAAATGGACTGCTAGAAAACAAAAAGTAGAAAGCAGAGTTTATGGTCTGTTTCATACATGAAATATAAATAATAAAGAAGCCCATCTGGCTAAGCATACCTTTGTTGAGAAGAAAAACAGAGTGCCTTTCCAGTAGCTTGCATCATCTTGCCTGCTCTTGTTTTATCCTGAGAACCCTGAGATCGGAGAAATTTTCCCAATTCATTTTCTTCCTGAGATAGAACTAAAGAAGATGAAAAACTAAATTGATTAGATATAGAGGAATGTGATTTATTTCCATCTTTTTAGAAAGAAAATGTTGCAAGAAATGCTCTTCACATACCTCTACAATTCCTAATTAACCTTCATGTGTTTTCTGTACTTATGAAAAAGTCAGATTTATCAACCTTACCTCCCATTTCCCCACTCTTGGCGTAAACATTATATTGATATTGTTCTTATAAGAATAAGAATAGCTAAATGACTTTTATCTAGAAGATGTAACAGCAGAACTATCTGTTTTAGGTGGAACAAACATATAAATCAGATAAAGTAGATGACTGTGGCCTGGCCACAATGCTTAGAATTTCCTTTGATTGTTTCAGTATCCTTTTCAACTTCTTGAGCCATGGTGAAGTGACAGTTCATTATTTATACTGTGATATACTGAGTATGCTTAATTTTAAAACCTGGGTTCATGGTTTCAGTGCCAATTTAAAATCTTGATAAATATTGAAGATTGCTTCAGTACTTTCTTTGGTTATTATTAATGACTGCGTGTATATGTGGGAGCATAGTTAACTAAACACAATACGGAACATTTTTACTGGACATGCATAGAATTTGCACTAAACTGAAAAGCGAGTTATACCTGAGGATACTTACAACAAATCCTTTTTTGATAATGTTCAATTGCTTTAAGTAAATCCATACAAGTTCTTTGAATTGAATGGAACAGCTAAAAATAAACATAAAATGCAAACTAAGTAAAATATTCTTTGAAAGAACAGAGACAAAAGACATTTTCCTTAATGCCACATTTAAACAAGCACTTTTCAAACATCATGGGCTTTCCTTGTATTATGACTATGAAACAGTATTTTGCACTAATGGAATAAAAACAAATAGATCTTAGATAAACATTATAGCATGAAAGATAGTATAATAAAACCATGTGCATGTAGGCTCATTTTATTTACTAGGACAATGAAAAAAGTTGTTTTAACTATATCCTCTTTTGAAAGCATTTATTTCCTGCAGCAGAGATTAAAATTTTAAATCAACAAACATCCATTAAGTTATATTTTAATTCACAGGATAGCAAAATTTCAAGGACAGGTAAATAAAGCCATGTTTTAACACAAACTACACCAAAGGGCTTTTATATTACTTACATCTAAAATCTTGGGTCAGCAAAATTTTAGTAAGACATAATGAAAATTTATTTAGCAAAAAAAAAAGAAGGCTATTGTTGCCTTTAACTCAGAGATAAGCAATTCTTGTTGCACTGAGTTAAAGGCACAAGAAAACTGGGGGGTGGGGGTGGGGAGAGAACAATGAAATTTATATAATAAAGCTTCTAAAAATGTGTTCTTAGGGAAGTATTTCACATTAAAAAAATCAAATTTGCTATCAAATATATGATAAAAGAAAGAGTACCTGGTTTGGCAGTCTTGCATTCATTATTTCAAGAATGCTTTAACACTCTTCCCCCAGTTGTCACAATAATCTTTACTGATTACATCTGCTAGAGCAGGTGCTATGATCCTGCTTTTGAAACCATAAAAGCAGCAAATATTGTATGCTTCAGATGCGGCTCATAGAGCCTACATGAGAGGAATATTGCTGCAGATGGACGGACTTAAAAGGCCCCAGCTGAATTTAACATATATTTCACTTTAAGCACCCCCTCTTTTCTCCATGTGTTCATTAAATCAAGGTTTTACTAAATTATGTATTTTCAATAACTAAATGATCAATGATTAATGTGTAGAATCTGCCTTTATATCTGGGGATAGAAATTTCTTGAGAGTTGGAAAATAACTTGTTTTCACAGAATCATATAGTTGGCAGAAATAATTAAGTCCAAACCTCTATTCAGTGAAAAAAATCCTAATTAAACCTTCTCTTGGATGGCTCTTTAGCCTTTTGTTTACATCTGGCATATGGAAACTGACCTCTGTCTATGTAATTGATTTTACTACTGAACTATTCTTACTGTTAGGATTTTTTTTCAACTTAATATCCAGTTGGAATTTGACATGGGAAACTAGAATGGATGAATTCAAACATCCATTATATTTTCTAGTTAGTTAAACTCACAGAAAAAGCAAACTAGATATTTTTTTCCATCTTGCTTGAAAATTGAGAATAAAAGACATCCAGTTAAGACTTCTGGTGATATTGGAAGCCTGGTCTATGAGCTACGCAGCCGGCACCGAACTCTCCCTGTCGGAGGGTTCAAATTGGAACCATAGCAGGGGTGAAATCTAGCAGGTTCTGGAGAACCGGTAATGGAAATTTTGAGCAGTTTGGAGAACCGGCAAATACCACCTCTGGCTGGCCCAGAGTGGGGTGGGAATGCAGATTTTGCAATATCCTTCCCCCAGGAGTGGGGAGGGAAGGGGGATTTTTCAGTATCCTTCCCTGGAATGAAGTGGTAATGGAGATATTGCAGTATTGTTCCCCTGGAGTGGGAATGGAGATTTTGTAGTATCCTTGCCCTGCCACGCCTACCAAGCCACACCATGCCCACCAAGCCACGCCCACAGAACCGGTAGTAAAAAAAATTGGATTTCACCACTGGACCATAACCACTCCAGAGGGGTGGCAAAGAAAAGGGAGACTGCCTAGCAGGTAGAGGATAGCCATATCTCCCATATCTGACTTGGAAAGCCCCCTCAGCTGACGGAAGGAGCATGAAGCTGAAGACGACCTGAATACCCACAAATGAGCAGGAGAAGAGAAAGTGAACAGCTTGTGAACTGGGCAAAAGAATAATTTCCTTTGAAAATATCCCCTAGAAATACGAGGGGGAAGCATACTGGGACTATTTGCTAGTGGTGGAATAAGCACATTTATAGAAAAAAACCCCATAATATTTAAGAAGAGATACTTTTTAAAGAAAACTGAGTTAAAAATTGAACTCTCAAAATGAAGACATGACATTAAAAAGGTATTTTAAAAAAAATACTGGGATTTGATCTGGAATTTGTTTTTATTTTATTACTATCAAATTTTATTACTTTTTGCTTGCCCAGCTACTGGATTTACAATCTAAAATAATTAAAACTGGATTATCAGCATTATGCAGAGATAAGACAAAGATGAATCATGAGTGCCATCTACTGTTAAGAGAACTATGCACCTATGGAAATATTTGTTTGGATTATAAGGATCTACTTCAAACTTACTTTAAACTTCAAAATTACAAAACTGTTGAACAAATAAAAGTGATTCGAAGGGACATGGGTAACCCCCTGGATGTTTTTTTAAAAATTGGACTGACTGTAAAATGGAAATAAGTGGAGGTAACACTATGGAGCTGACATACCAATATATTAAGGATTTTATAAAAGAACAACGTAAGGAGATTATGGAAATATCTGGCTTTATGGATTGTATAGAGCACAAAGTGGAAAATCTAATACAAGGAATAACAAGTAAAGACCAGGACAATGAAAAAAGAATGGAAATACCTGAAAGAGAGGAGACTTCAGAAAAAGAAGATGGTAACAACAAGAAGATATTAGTAAAATTGATGGTGAAAAAGGGATTAGAGCAGAAGGAAAATATTTTAGAAGATTTGAAAAGGAAATGGGAGAAATGGGAAGCTAGCAGTGGAGAAGAAAAAGGGTTAGAATGAGTAGTCATAGAATAAAACGGGGAAAAAAATGAGGAGAGAAAGCTAGAGGACATAGTCAAAATACAGACCTTAAAGTAGATGGAATAAATGATCTAAAAGAAGTGTACGGGTGGTAACAAAAAAAAAGATTAAAAATTTGGATGAGGGCAAAAGATGTGGGATAAAGGAAAATGAAAACAACAAAGGAGTGTGAAGTAAACATTTTATGAAAGTACTTTAATAAAGTGTATGAATATAATTTGGATAATTGTTTTTATGTGGTGTAAGAGATAAAAATTACTTTTGAATACATGTTAGGAATGTAGTAATGTAATGAATATAAAAAATGACGTACTGGAGATAATATTATATACATAAAAATGTAATTATTAGCAAAAGTTAGAGAAAGATTATGATTGATATATTGGAATATTGAATAATGGAAACAGGGAAGATCAGGTCTTTGATTATTAGAATGATGGGGAAAGGGGAAAAAAGAGGGCTAAATAGAAGTAGATATATGAAGGGAAAAATAATAAAAAAAGATATGAAGATGATATGAAGTAAGGTAGAATAATGAGAACATTTAGAGTTGAAAGTTGACTGTAGAAACTATGTTAGTAAAATTAAAAATGAAAATACTGTAATTAAGAATATTGTTATGATTATTTATAACATATTGTTATGATTATTGAAATGTATGAAACCCAGTAATCAAACCATTTACAAAATGAGACGTATAAAAATAAAAAAATTATTAAAAAAGAAAAAGAAAGAAAATTGAGAGTAAAGATCATCAATTGTGTATAAGATCTGCACTGTGCAAAGAACAAGTATTTTGTGCTTTTATTCAAACTATTAAAATCAAATCAAATTAATTTTTATGATGGTTAAAGACCAGCGTATTATTCAAATAATATCCTTGACTTTTATACTATTCATTGTGACTATAAAAAATTATGATAGTGTTGAATGAAAGAACTTATGGATCCTACTTGAAATTCTGACTGTTGTAGCACCTCCCAGAGTCACGTGATCAAAATTTGGGCCTGCCCTCACTACCACTACAATTCTGTCCCCCATTGTGGGAAGGGAAACAATGGCTGGCTAAGTCTACTGGCATGTGGACATTAACACAGCCAGCTAGGTTCAGAGATATCTAGGCCTTCTCTACCCCTCCCCCGCTTCAAGGAGGCCTGAGCCTTCTCCCTTTCTCACCACATCTGAAAATCTCAGCTCTGGGCTAGGCTGGGCCTCTTTTCCCCATCATTCCTGAGAGGCCTGGCCTTTTTCTTGCCCCACCAGGCCTGGATTCACTTATCTTTCCCTTTTAGTTTGGCTACTAATAGGTGCACCCAGCCAATGCAAGGCTCAGAAAGGCAATCTTCCTCAAGGCTAGAGAGGCAGGTTTCTGCTTGCTGGGCCTCCCAAGGCCTCCTCTTCCCTGTCACATTCTGGGTTCAACTGTGGTCATAATAATAATAATAATAAATAATAATAATAAACTATTGTCATTGTATGTGTATACACAGTACACATACAACAAAATTTACTTGACACCCAAAGGCCAGGTCCCACACATATAATCCCCGAACACACTTCCACCCACCCCAATTCCCCACCCCTAAACCACCCATACATCCACACAACAGACCCTGTAATACTGTCCAACAGCTCACTGATGGTGGTCCTTTAGTTCATTGTTGAGTGCAATTATAGCTCTGGGATAGAAATTATTAAGAAAACGTGTGGTCTAAGTTTTAATTGTTCTGTATCTTCTGCCAGAAGGCAACAGTCCAACTACAAGAACTACTTGTATTTCTGTGATCTGTGTTCAGTAGTACTGAACTCAGTCAATATACGAATAATGTATCTGTTTCTAGCTATTTAATTTATATCGTTACCCATTTCCTAAAAGTGACTCTAGATGGCATATGAGAGTTAAAACAAGTAAACCAGATCTATCATTTTTAAAAATCAATTATGACTAGCTTCATGCAATATTTTAAAAGCAAACAAACCACATTATGGTTTAGCCATATGTGTAAATATACTTAGGGATACACACTATCTTGGGAACAATCTAAGGAAACATTTGCGGAGGATTTCATGTATTCATAATCATGTTTATACTTTTATCTGTTATCTTATATATGCTTGACAAAATAATAATGATGATGATGGTGGTGGTGGTGATGATGATGGTTAGGATTGTTTAGAACATGTGCTAGATGAAATCTTCTTTGGCATATAGTACTGCTAAGTCAATAACTAGCTATCTCTCAAAAACTCTTCAGCAAAGCAACAAACATCCTCTGTTGCATCCCTTCCACTACCTAACCCATTAAATTACTAAGTCAGTCTTACTCTGTTGACTAATTTGAGTGACGAACTCATTTCACATATTGCTCTGCTGCTAGGGATCCTTTTAAATGGAGATTATGGGAACTTAATTTAGTACTGCACTTTTAAAAGGTAAAGTTCGAGGTTTACTACTGAATTAGAGTTCTACTTGGAAAACATTACACAATATTACTGAAGTTTCTTGGTGTACTCAGATATATTTGCAAAGTCCTATAGAATTACTTTAAAGGATCCTTTAAAGATTATATCTTTCTTCCCATTGTTGGGATTCTTGTGCTGAGATCAAAGTGACAAAAAACTACTTTGTAGCATGACAATGCAATCTTATTTCCTAAACTCAGATGCTTTGATTTTGAATTGGCAAGTTGTTAACAGGAATGACTTTAGAACAAATGACCCATAATATGCCTTTATATCAATATTTAGGTTAACTTGTATATAGTTCAGTTACTGTAGATAAATTTTGACTTCATTCACACAAGCATCACATATCAATTATTACAGAACAGAGATCATCAGAAAAATTTTTTTGGCAGAAAATTCTTACTGAATAACATGCCTTCTGTTACTGAAATACTGCTATGTTTACAACTTACCAGTATTTGGAGGCCATTCCATATAGCAAATATGACAGCAAAGTTTTTAATAGGTATTTATTTCTATGGTCATGTGCTAAATGCAAAGTTACTTCACTGATATCACACTAAAGTTACTTTAGTGATGAAAGTAATTTTTAAAATGTCAGTCTCAAACTGGAACTAAGTCACATTACCAGTTTTTTTTTAAGAAAAAGCCAATTCATTGTATTTTATGTTTCAAAAGTCTCAATAACTGACTAACCTCAATAACTGCTACATGCCAGATATATCTGTGCTATGCTGTATCTGAATATACTTTAAAACAGTAATTTTCACGTTTTTGAAAGAAAAAGCATTAACATTGGCACATCTTCGGGAGGAGGAGAACGTTAAAATAAAGGCCCCCATGTGAGTAATTGCTCATGAATAACTGTTGATGTTTCCTTTCCATCAGTAAATGCAGGTATAAGAGAAGAGGGTGAGAAAAGGAAACTGAATTGGAAAACTAGAACTGTAAGGTCCTTGGAACATTTAGGTCTTACATACTTCCAGTTTAGCATCCAGATCTGCATCTGAGGCCACTACATGCTCATCCTCTTTTTTTCCAGTGACTTTGATAAGAGTTTGTTTTGTTTTCCAGTATTTCTGCTGCATTTTATTTACTACAGATTTATCTTGGCCTTGAGCATATCGATCATAAAATTCCCTTGAATAGCTGCTGGAAAGCAAATAATATAGTTAAGAAAGACATGAAAATTATACAATGTAACAAATTATTTATATTTGACATCTACATCCATATTAGCATTTCTTGGACTTCGGTTCATACTATTTTTTCACTGGTTTGTGAAACACTTTATATATTACTCTTCCAATGTCTGGCCTGCCAAACACTGATTCTACTTGAAATCTTAATTGGATTTCAGCAAAGCCGCAACTCTGCTGGTAGCACAAAATTACAAGTTGTCCTCCACTTATGACAACAATTGCACCCAGAGTTTTAGTCATAGAGTGGTTAAGTCAGATGGTGTATGGCCACTTTGCACAACGATCAGTTATGGCAGCTATGGGTTGTTAAATGGAGTAGCAGGACATGGGCTTCCTGGCTACAGTGAGAGACCCTGACCCTCTCCCATCACGCCAGGGAGAATGATTACAAGGACGATGGGATAGTGGGACAATGTTTTACAATGGCCAAAAATGCTTTACAGATCATAAAGCACCTGTTCTGAGGCCATCTCTACAAATGATTAAGTGATTAGTTATAAATTGAGGAGTATTTGTACATATCCCCCGGGGATACGTATAATCCTGGACCTTCGAACTTTTCGTCAGGCCCTTAAGAAACATTTGTTTCATCTAGCCAGGCTGGCCTAAATCCCGTCTCTCGGTTTTATTTGAATTAGATTTAATTGGGGTGTTTCCAAATTGCGGACCAAAATTATTATCTTTCAATTGATTTTAATTTTGTGTCTGCTTCCTTTTATTTTGTCTGTACACCGCCCTGAGTCCTGTTCGAGAAGGGTGGTATAAAAATCAATCAATCAATCAATCAATCAATCAAACAAACAAACAAAAAAATAAACGCATACACAAACATACTTACTATTTATGGCTGTCCATGTTTTTAAAATATTTTTCAAATGCTATGAATTAAGAAAAATAAACCATTATTCTCATTGTGTACTTCCAGCTTTATAAACAGTAGAGCTAAAACTTAAACAAAATGAAAAACAATGTGAAAAAAAACATCATTTTAACTTTTATTCAGTTAAATATAACACAGCAGAGAAAGGTGTAACATTTATGCATTTAAATTATTCCAGTAAATTTCAGTAATTTATTGTAAAAAAAACCAAAACCCTATATAGCCAAAGACTAAATGCAACAGTTAAAAGCCAAAGATAACAGAATAACCGAGGTGGAAGGGATCTTGGAGGTCTTCTAGTCTAACCCACTGCTCAGGCAAGAGACACTACACCATTTCAAACAAATTGCTGTCTAATCTTTTCTTTAAAAAATCCAGTATTGGAGCACCCACAACTCCTGGAGGCATGCCGTTCCATTAATTGTTCTAACTGCTAGGAAATTTCTCCTCAGAAATATCCACTCTCCCTCCAGACCACAGGTGGCCAATGACCTACAGACATAAGATTTAAGACATTTTTAAAAGCCAGTACCCAAATAGGTCACAGCATCTGACTGACCTTAAGTGACATCAAAAAGCTAAACAATGTTAGATTTATTTAATACTTTGATGGAAAAATACTAGAGCTGTGGGACTAGATTGGGAAGATAAAGAATATTTCCTAAGTAGTAATGGCAAATTATTTCTGTATTGTTTATGCATACAACTTTATCCAGATAATTGTTTAGCAATACATTCCACCAAAATAGTCTCTAAGTGGACAGGAGAGAGGGAGAGAGGGAGAGAGGGAAAAGAGAGAGGGAGGGGGAGGGGAGGGGGAGGGCAAAGGAGAAGGAGAGAGACTGCAAAAACTGCTTAGCTCTAGAGCTGAACATTTAGGCAAGAAAAACCAAATGCACAGATATTTGACATCAGGCTCAACAGCTTAACTGTGAGAGGGATCTTGGAGTCGTAGTGGACAATCAAATATAAGGCAGCAGTGTGCTGCATCTGCCAAATAAGGCAACTGTCCTAGGCTGCATTAATAGAGGGATAGAATCAAGATCATGTGAAGTGATAATACCATTTCATAATGCCTTGGTAAGACTACACTTGGATTATTGCATCCAATTTTGGTTGCCACAATATGAAAAAGATCTTGAGACTCTAGAAAGATTACAGACAAGAGGAAAAAGATGATTTGGGGACTGAAGGCTAAAACATATGAAGAATGGTTGCAGGAATTGTCTATGTCTAATTTAATGAAAAGAAGGACAAGGGATGACATGATATCAGTGTGCTAATATCTTCTTTGCCACAAAAAAGAGTGTATAAACCTATTATCAAAGCACCTGAAGGCAGGACAAGAAACAATAGATACAAATGAAATCAATGAGACACCCAGCCTAGCAATAAGGAGAAATGCCCTGACAGAACAACTAATCAGTGGAACAACTTGCCCGAAGATAAATCAGACAAGAAAAGAATGGTCAATAATATAAGGTTTCTGCTTGAGCAAGGGGTTGGACTATAAGACCTCTAAAATCTTCTTCCAACTCTGTTATTTTGTAGAAGGACCTCCATCTGCAGACCTCCATCTACAGGCTTTTAAGAGTAAGAAGGGGAAGTAACAGTCCAGCTAGCTTGTTGGTAAAAAGGCAGGCATAGTGTGTGGCAGGAAAAAATGTGGGTCTTGACATCTGCTCTAGCTCCAAGTCACCAAAAGTCATGGAGATACTGACGTCTTAATGTGACAGGTCTCTAAAACACTTTCCCTATAGGAAAAGGAAATTACAGCCACTCTGCCATTTTTCCCTTTTCCTCCACCCCCACCCTCAAAAATGGAGAGAGAGAAGAAAGAAGCATCCATATGTTAATTTGAACCCACCCATATTGCTTTTATGATTGTTAAGTATAGATGTGATCAGTTAAACAAGCAATTATCCATTCAGTTTTCACAGAATGGACAAGGTTTTGGAGGGAAAAATATTCTGGATAAAATATTTTGACTCTGTGATAAAGATAAACTTAATTGAAAGTTAGGAATTTAGGAGATATGACCATTAATATAAGAAAATAATTATATACTTGACCTAGCACTGAATGACTTTACAAATTTTAAATGTTCCAAATTATTACGATTAATTTGGACCTTGATAGGGTGTTCTGTATCTTTGAAGAGCTAGTACCAACTTGAATGTTTAATGATCAAAATGTCCTGCTAAAAACATTTTTGTTCCTTTTAGAAGGAACGCTAAGAAAATGAATTAACAGGAACACAAACTATTGTTAAATTATTGATTATAAAAGAATAGCATCCATAATCAGAATCAAAATTGTCACCTTCAATCACAAGAAAACGGAGGCGGGGTCTGAATAAAGAAGAATGTGCTAAAATAATAGATCACAAGACAAAGGCTACTTTGGTCTCAGAATCCTACATAAATAGAACCCCTTCAATAACATGAGTGAGCAATGCAGTTAGAATAGCAAAACTAAGAAAAATTCAAATTGAATAAAGACCAGGAAACCCTGTATATCTCTTATGATGTGGGGCAAACTGTATCACAAAACAGAATTTTTAAGGTCATGATGGATCTGTCTAAATCTTTTCAGAGAAAATATAATAAATAGTCCAATCCAGGCAGATCAAAGATGCATTTTCCCAGTTTAGTTTAAAATTTGTAGCCATGCAGGTGTTGTAGGATTGCCCATACTTATTCCACACAAAGTAAACTTTCAGTAATTAAGCAAATTGCTAAAATAATAAGAATGTCCAAAAAGTCATGATAAATTACCCAAGGACTAAATGAAAATTCACAAAGCTGAATGGCATTGCTGTATAATCACACTTTTCATAATAGATAGTAAAGGGACCTAAATATTTGTGCTATTCCGAACTTCTCTGAAATGCAACTTCTTAAAAATGCATGCATTATGAACCAGGTGCAAAAGTTCAGAAATATATAGAATGATCTCTAGTGGTTAATAACTTCAGATGTCAGCTGTCATGGAGTAAACAAAGGGTACATTTCTTTTTAACAACTACTATATAACAAAAAGGGGCTGGAACATTTGCTGAGGAAGAAAAGAGTCAAGTGAAATCTTTTTGTAGATTTGCACTGATAAATCTTTTAAAACCCAATTTTGCTTTGATAATGGTAGTAGCGTTTTGTGGAAATAATAGTGACAGTATCAAAAAGCCGATGCAGACTCTATGCTCTCCCCCTTTTTAAACATATCAACATTTGCATTTTTGGCAGGCAAGGTAGGAGGGAATTACAGATGAAGGTGGTAAACTGAGAAGATGTAAATCAAAGATTAGGCTCTCCTAATCTCAATGAATATGAGCATGCTGTGTCTAAAGCCAATTTCTTCCTTACTCTATTAGAAAATATAATCTAGAAATTAAGCAAAGTTGAAGGGACTCCTGATTATTAATGGGGAGTACAAAATGATCAAGGCACATAGAAATGGGTTAGGAGCTTTAAAATAAACCACTAATAGTTCCAACTCAGGAACTGGAGGATCAACAGGCTGAGCAGGGAAGATGTATTTGAGTACAATGGAAGTTGCAGTGAAGTTATTGGTAAATGCCTACAGTTATATTTTTTTTAGATTTTCTGTATCTGTAACATAACAAGAATGACTCAGTGATAGTGTATTATATCACACATCTAGACAGCACCTAATTTCTGGGTATTCTAAACTCAGTCTTTATAGCTGGGACCATTTTATTTTCTGACACGCCAGAGCTAAAGCTTTTCAGCCAATTCTTTCAAAGTTCCCACTTCCTCAACATAGTTGATGTTTAGAAAGGCAGGTGCTTGGCAGAACATTCACATACAAAATGGCCATGTTCTCCATAATTTAAACACAGTTCTTGCATGTCAGCACAGCCTTAAAAGAGGAGCTCTGCTAGTGCAAACTATGTGGGTTCATCTTCCAAAATCTTTGAAATGGAGGGGGGGGAGATGAGGCAGGATCCCCCCCACTTTTTTGCCTATACGCACTGTAATTTCAGTCTTCCATCAATATAGATAGTCCTCAATTTACAACAATTGAGCCCAAAATTTTTGTTGCTGAGACATTTGTTAGGTCAATTTTGCCCCATTTTATGACCTTTCTTGCCATAGTTGTTAAGTGAATCGCTGCAGTTGTTAAGCTAGTGACATACTTCCCCACTGACTTTGTTTGTCAGAAGATTGCAAAAGGTGATCACATGACCCCAGGATACTACAAGCATCATAAATAGAAGTCAGTTCCCAAGTGTCTGAATTTTGATCACATGACCGTAGGAATGCTGCAATAGACAAAAGTGTGAAAATTGACTTTTTTCAGTGTCATTGTAACTTTGAATGGTCACTAAATGAACTGTTATAAATCAAGGACTACCTGTACTTACAAAAAATTAAATTAAAGTGACAAGGTCTTTGGGATGGCCTGCTCCCCAGAGTCTGTCCTGTATTTTATCTGACAGTCCCACTTTAACTAACAATTATGGTGTTTTCATTCCAGCTTACAAACTGAGCTATCAACTGTAAGTCAACAGCACACACCTATATAGAGCACCTACCTTGGTAATAGATTTTATACTTGGCAGTTTCCTACTTGATAAACATAACGAGAATAGTGTTCAAAAACTGATGCAGTTGTCCATGTCTGGACAGCTCTGTATCAGGAAGGTTGACTACGTTGCAGCTTTCTCAGTCATTAAATTACTTATACTTCTTACACAAGATCAGTTTAGGTGAACTGGACATCCCATTTGATTAGATTCTACAGTACTCTGAGGATAGCCAAAAATTACTGCTTTGACTTGAGTTTTCTTTAAACACATCGATTTCTAGAATGCCCCAACTAGCTGTACCTGAAATTGCCTTCAAGCCCTTGCTCAGCTTTGGGCCAATCACTGCTTCACAGGACCCTGGGAGAAAGATAGGACAAAGTGCTGTAATTAAGAAGTGGAATACATTTGTTAAAGTCCTCCCCGCCCTTCAAAGCAAACCACAGAAAATCACCAGGTATTTCCAGCCAGAGCCCACAGCTGCTCATCTTGATTTTTCAATTCAAAACAGTACACTCCCTCGAAGAGGATTCGATTATTATTATTATTTCTTAAAGTAGCCCATATATACAGTAAAAGGCGTGTGGACAGTAGCAGTTCAAGTTAACTACAGGAAATCACGCAGCAAATGGCCTTCCTCATCCCCCCCCCCAGTGATGATGCTGGTGGTGGTGGGGAGGACATGCACCTGCTGGGATAGTATCTCTTGAAATGATGAGTCTGGGGAAATGAGCTGGCATAGGGAAGAGATGCCATTTTGGAAGCACATTATTTCCCAGATGGGGAGAAACTAGGGCTCGGGTCTCATTTCACTCTCTTCAAATTACAAGCTCTTCATCCACCCCGTCCTCTCCCTTTCTCACCAGAATAGTTCGCCTGTCCTCCTCCTCCTCTCCTTCCTCTTCTTCCTCCAAAGGAGTCAGATATCCCTCACCTCCTGATGGCTGCTGAGGCGGCAGGGATTATAATTTAGGTGGCTCCTGACCAGCATGCGCAGCCCCGCCCTGCGGCGGTGGCGACAACCGTAACCGTTGCCTCAGGAAGAACCTGTTTTTCCAGCCGCGGAGACCGAGGCTGAACCTGAGCAGGGCCTGGGCCAGAGCTACTCCCGCGCGGAGCACTTACCTCGTCCGCGGTTCTTTGGGGAAGAAGATAAACCGTGGCGGTTGCGCGCGTCCCGCTCCGATGCCGGTTGCTCCTCCTCACCGGGGAGCCCTCATGTCGCTCCTTGTCTTCCTCTGAGAGCTCACAGCCGGGACGCCAGCGACTTCCCTGCCGTATAGTGCCGTCGCGTCGCTCGCTCCCTGGCCACCGCGGTGGCTCCAGGTGCTCCAGCGCGGCGAGCGTCACAAAGCCTCCGCCTGACAGGAGAACGGCCTTGAGCAGAGTGGGGCGGAGCTTCGGCCGCCGCCGCCGCCACCACCACCAAAGGCCCTTCTCCTATTTGCCTTCGGGAGGCGAGCGGGCTCGAGGGATGCGCTCCGCCCTGACTCAGGCGAGGAGCTGGGCTTCCCTTCCTCCCGCCGCTCGGGGCTGCCTGGCGCGGCCAGGCTTCCTGCTTTTGTTCTTTCCGTGCCCTCAGAGCAGCGGGCGGTGGGGTGACATTGACGCTTGGAACACCCCACCATCCCCGCCCCCGTTCTGCAGAACTTTAAAAGATTTTTTAAAATCTTCCAAAGCCTTCTAAATAAGAGGACGGTGTTTTCCTTCCTTCTTTTGCCGTCGACGGCCGTAGCAATAAGCAGGTGAAGGACTTTCTATGATTGCCAATGAATTTAGGTTCAGCATCTTTTCCCGTGCTACTTCCCTCCCCCCCGCGCCCCATTCGCCCGTTAAAGCCTAAGATTTCGGCCATAGAAAAGGGTTTCCTGCAATATGCAGAATCGCGGCGTCAAAACGGGTTTTGCAATTCCGTTGTTTCTGGTTTGAGTTGTGGGGAGCGAGGAAGGAAGCGGATTCCAGTAGTGTTGAGTAAAAGCAAGGTACACAAAAGTTTGTCCTTTTATCTAACCAACACCTATTAGAGTAACGCGAACATACAAGTTTTTGAACCCTTCTTTTGAAAGGCTTAAAACACGATTGTAATCGGAAGTATATGAGTTGATCTACTAGATTACATTTTCCACTTCTGACTCTCCATTGTCAAGACCTTGCAGCTATAAAGTATTGCCTTTTATCGTAATTTTATATCCTTTGCTATTGCTGTAAGCACTTCCATGTTTTAGCACCTCCTGGGATGGCACAACCTTTTTGTTTTATTTACAGTAAATTAACTTTCCTTACTTCATATACCATATGGTAATAACTAATCATTACCAGGATTTTCCAAATTTCCAGTACTTCAGTTTTTGCAGTCTTTCCTATCTTGTATTACACTAGTTCTGTATTTCTATTTCATTTTTCAAAGTTTTGATAAGTAATATGTGTGCAACTAATAATAAAAATGTAGTTACTATGTTTTTGTTTGATCCTGAAATGAAATCCAGTTACATGCGTTTGTATTATAAAAATCTTAATTGCATACACTAAGCTTCTTCCTTCTATCAGACTGGAATAACCTGTTATCCCCTATCATTTACTGTAATATATACTTCCCTGTCCTGTACATGATTTTTTAAAAAACAATATAACCATTTAAATTAGCCTCGTGAAATTAGACTCTTGTTCTGGAGAAAAATTAAAAGATCCTTAACAGTTGACACTGACATGATGACACATAATCAGATTCAGAACTCAATCAAGATAATTAGTTGAGTAATTCTGTATACTTTATATTCATATAAGCAATTTCCACATTTAATGTTTTTAATACCATTGTATCTTCTACATATAGGATGTGTCATCGCTTTGAATTAGTATGATAACAAGGAATCACATTTGATTCCTTTATTCCTCAAAAATTCTTAAATACAATTACTTTATTCTGTCTAAATAGTAACGTAAACCTTAAGTAGAAAGTAATATTTTTTAAAAATATTGTGCTTAGCAAATAACTTATTGTCTTAATGGTATTTTAAAATTACCAGTTAAAATCAAATATTTAAAATACAGTTATTGATCTAATGGGCTGATTCTGATATAACAAGATAATATGTTTTTTGTACATAATTCAGGATCATTCTTTTTCTCTACTCCTGTTTACTTCAAGGGAAGCTAAAAGTGGCCAGAAAACTGTTTTCACCGAACTACTGAATCAATGGTATACGTGAGGGGTGGGGTTCTTTACTACCGGTTTGCAATGGGGCCGTCCTGATGACAATGGGGTCAGTGGGCAGAGCCTCCCGCCAGTTTTACTACTGGTTCTATAGGACCGGTCTGAACCAGGGGCAACCCACCACTGGTATATATGAAAATAAGTCACTTTCATCAAGCATTAGCAGGAAAAGTGGGTATATTTTGTTCTGATAATTGAACTGTCACCTAAGGTTGCATGGCATTTGTTCTGAATTGTTTCTGCTGTGATAATAGTATTTTGGTAGCAAGGAAGCACAAATACTACTTTTAGTCTTATTTGCTTTTTATATTTATAGATTGTAAAGAAAGCAACAGATTCCTATTTTATTTTAGCCATCCAATTGCAATTAGAGACCATTTGTTTGGAGACCATTTGAAGTTACAGTGGCATTGAAAAAAGTGTCTTGTGACAGTCCTTGCACTTATACAGTTGCAGTATCCCTATGGCCTTGTGATCAAAATTCAGGCCCTTGGCAACTGGCAATGGCTGTAGTGTCCTAGAGAGTCATGGGATTTGGGATTGCCATTTGCGATCTCAGCCAACTTCTCACAAGCAAAGTCAACAGGAAGCCTGATTTGCTTTATAGCTGTGTGATTCACTTAACAACTGAAGTGATTTGCTTAACAACTGTGGGGGGGAAAATCATAAAATTGGGCATGACTCAATCACTTTGCTTAGTTAATCATTTTGCTTAGCAATTGAAATTTTTATCCCAATTGTGGACATAAGTTCATGGCCACCTGTAATATACATTAGTAATCTGTATATTGCTTAAAACAGTTTGGTGAAATGAAGAACTTTTTAAATGAATTAATACAGTATATATTTAGTTTAAAAAACCTAACTACTGTGAGTCTCTGGAAGAAATTACACAGCAAAATTCTAGGCACCTGTGCTCTGATTTTCTCCCTACTATTTGAGCTTTTCATTCCCACCCCCCAACCATCAGCACAGCAAAATGATCAATAAAGCTGCAACCTTTAAACAGGTGAGAGAGGACTTTGGTGCCACCAGCAAACAAGATACAGTAAAAGAACAAATGGTATTTTTCCTTGAGAAGTAGCAGATGGTCCCAAAGGCAGGAAAATAAAGCACAGTGGCACAGGAAGACAAAGGATAATATAAAAAAAATGCAAGAGCTCCACATGCTGGCCATTAATAGGAAAAAGAAGAGAGGGATGGGGACTTGAGACAGAACAGAGTTAAGAAAGAAATGTTGGTGCATAGTAGTAATAATATATAGTAGTGATTTTTGTTTGTTTAATCTTGTCCAGTTCTTGGAGATACCTTGATTTTTGGAGACCGCCTGACAATCTCTGCAATTTTCTTGGCGAGGTTGTTTGGAAGTAGCTTGCCATTGCTTCCTTCCTTGGACTGAGAGACAGTGACTAGCCCAAGGTTACCCTGTTGGTTTTGTACTCAAGGTAGGACTAGAACTAATGGTCTTCCAGTTTCTAGACTGATGCCTAAATTACTGCACTAAACTAGATCTCTGTAGTAGTGTGTAGTATAGAATATAGATAATTGTAATAGATAATATTTTGAATAGTAATAGTACAGTATAGAACACAGTATAAACATTGCATAATGTATTAGTAATTATATAGTAATAGTATTGAAATGGCAAGTAAATACAATTTTGGAGCACTCAGAAACTATGTTTTTACAAACTAAATATTTCTCCAACAAACTTAATCTCCATTATAAGGAGATATAGAGAAACCACCTGTACAGGGACCAGTGCTTTTGTCTTAAATCTCAGTTAATCTAGAATCCATGAGAGGGTCACAATGAGTATCTTTTGCTATATATTAATTACCTGAAACACAATGGAGCTTTCTTTAGAAGGTGCTGACAAAGCATCAACAACATGGATTCTATCAATAAATTCAAACCAAGTTAAAAGTCACTGCTTCCATATGGTCTCTTCTGTAGAGATGCGTAGTACAAAGGAACATGATATTAAAGTGTTGATTTAATTAAAATCCATATAGTTCTCATTTTACAAAAAGATGTATCATTTTTCGGACACACGGTAACTACAATAAGTACCTGGTCTCTTTGATTCTTAGTTGTTAACTGAGTCATAATTTTATCAGAATCACTTGTCAATGAACTTAATACAATATAAGTAAGTTTTAGTTCATTCTTACTTAATCTTTATATGATTACATATTTCTTTTAAGAACACTAGATTTTATTTTCAGTGTACACCTGACTAATTATGATCACCTCTATATTGATACTATTATTTTTCTCCATCTTACAGCCCGGATCAGGTGAGCTAATGTTTTTCTTTTTGTACATATTAATTCCTTTAGGCTTTATAAGTGATAATAAGCACTTTGAATTGCACTGAGAAGCCTACTAGGAGCCATTGCAATTAGCAAACTAGAAGTGAGTATATTGAGGCATGTCCATAATTACCATACCTCTGCATCTGGTCCACTTGCAGCTTCCAGACCACATTCTGTTCTTCGTGGAAAGCCCCATGTAGAGCACATTGTCAGAGTCTAACCAACATGACTGAGTGACTGTGAGCAGTTCTTCCAGGTAAAGGTACATTTGGCTGTACCTTGGGGAGGCTGTAAAGACACCAGTTTGAAGACAAGGGAGGAGGTTGTAACTCGCCCTATAGAGGGCTGTTCCATCTGTACGGTAAGTGGGAGGGGTAGATATGGCGGAAGCAGGGGGCCGTATTATGTTCGGGGAGTGCGCACTCGCTCCCTCTTAGCGATTGCGCGCTCCGGTCCCCATGGCTCTTCT
>JANHZT010006357.1:11597-24691 GCA_032468215.1 Stegonotus admiraltiensis
TTTGTATGTTTTCTTTTATTTTGGCTGTTCACCGCCCTGAGTCCTGCTGGAGAAGGGCGGTATAAAAATTAAATAAAATAAATAAATAAATAATAAATATTAATTATAACCAAGATTTTAAAACTCAGCTATTTTATTACAGCATTGCTTTGTTCTTGTTAATACATCCATCATCACTGCTCTTTAAACATTGATTGGCATTTTAGACAAATCAAGAGTCCATCAATCAAACTCTCAGAAGTGAAACTCCAGTCTTGTACCTGCTACTTTTCAAGAATCTAAATTAGATTATTTTTCTTTCAGTGATAGTGTGGTTGTCTTCTAGCTATTTCCTTATTGAGTAAAGGTATCAAAATATCAAAACCCTAAGCATGTGGGTGTGTATATGTATTGGATAATTACTTCTAACAGGAAATGCCATTTCAAGCAATCAACCCCAAACTACACTTTAGGTTTAAGTATATCTATAAACCTAGAGTAAACTATACTTCTGTCTCAGTCATATAGAATCTATTAATTATGTGTCTGTCCATGTCTCATCTATCTATCTAGCTGTCTGTCTGTCTGTCTGTCTGTCTGTCTGTCTGTCTGTCTGTCTATCTATCTATCTATCTATGTTTCCCTGAAAATAAGATCCTGTCTTATATTATTTTGAACCCCGAAATAAGTGCTTGGCCTTATTTTTGGGGAGGTCTTATTATTTTGGGGCTCATGGAGCAAGATGGGGCTCCTCTTGCCATCTTACCTGATTTCCAGCTCTGCACTTAAATATTTTCAGGGAGGGCTTATTTTCAGGGGGAGGCTTATTTTAACGCATGCGCTCAAAAGCCCGAGTGGGCTTATTATCAGGGGGTGTCTTATTTTCAGGGAAACAGGGTATCTAGCTAGCTAGCTAGCTATCATCTATCTATCTATCATCTATCTATCTATCTATCTATCTATCTATCTATCTATCTATCTATCACAAAACGGTTTTTATGAAGCTTCATCAATGCTGCAACAGCATTTGGGAGACTAGAAACACTACTAGCATTTAGCTCATTTCAATTAAAAAAAAGTCTAATTAGCATGCCAGCTGTTAAAATGTATGCTACCAACCGAGTCCTTCTGCCAGCCTTAAGGAAAGAAACCTTAGTTACTACACAATTTGCTATCAATGGAGCCATTGTATTTAAAAATAGCTTTTCCTTGAGTTGTGGGCCATAGCCAAAGAAACAATTAGTAAGTCAGCCTTAAAAATTTTTCATTTGCCTTCTTGAAAAGAGGCTTGATTTGGTGCCTTTATGCAATTTCTTGAAAGGCAGCTAAAAAGTTGCTCTGTTACTCAGTTAGCATTGTTACCTTTGACAAAGGATGAACAAATAGAATCTGCATTTGAGCAGTGAAATCATTCACATGAACTTTGTAAGAACAGGAGCAAGATGATATTAAGCCAAACTGATTTCTGCTTCCAGTTGCTGAAATTAAATCCAAAACTCCTGATGCCAGCAATGGACAACTGTGCAACTGGTGGCATGCTACAGCTGCAAACACATTATCCTATTTCTTGAGGAGTGACTTGGAGTGACTAGATATGGTCTACTTGTAAGGAAAGCCCTGTACCAATAGCAGGTTATCATCCATACCAGTTTTTAAATATGTTTAGTATACTCCTTCTTGATGCCTTTCAGTTAAGACTAATAAACATATAATTTAGACATTCTAGCAGTTTTAGTAAAGTTAATAAATAATCAATGTTTATTTACGATGGCTTACGATGTTTACAATTTCCACTTCTGTTTCAGAAACCAAAAAATTGCCATTTGATATTAAGAATATTATTTTATTTTAATGGATTTATGAATTTCTCAAATTGAAGAAGATTCTTACATTAGATACTATCTAGATCAGTGTTTCTCAACCTCGGCAACATTCATATATGTAGATTTCAACTCCCAGAATTCCACAGCCAACAAGGCTGGCCTATGGAATTCTGGGAGTTGAAGTTCACACATCTTAATGTTGCCAAGGTTGAGAAACATTGTTTTAGACTGTAAGGATATAATTATGTCATAAACCAGAATCCAGGATTGATGGTATTTCAGTTTAATAATTCGTTAACTGATAAATCATCCAAGCAGCCACTGAATAGTTGCAATTTTTCTAGCTAATTGAAAGAAATGCCCTCTCTACAAAATATGGTGCATCCTCCGGTCTGAAATTCATTAGTTAATGAATAATTAACTAATAAATTAGTTAATTAATAATTCATCCACAGTCACTTCTTATAGATGTAACATTTTTAAAAATCCTCATCTTAAATATGACATTGATATTCTGTAATCTTGTTTCCATATTAGTCTTTAACCTGGTTAAGAGTCAACAAACTATCTTTATCTTCAAATTATCTTTGGGGACAATACTACCGTGTTTTCCTGAAAATAAGACCCTGTCTTATATTTTTATGAACTCCAAAATAAGCACCTGGCCTTATTTTCGGAGAGGTCTTATTATTTTGGGACATGTGGAGCAAGATGGGGCTCCTCTTGCTGTTTTACCTGCATTTAAATATTTTTGTGGAGGGCTTATTTTTTGGGGGAAGGGTTATTTTAGCGCATGTGCTCAAAAGCCCGATTGGTCTTATTATCAGGGGATGTCTTATTTTCAGGGAAACAGGGTATGTCAATCACTTCCAAACATAGGAATGTGTCTGCTAAGTCTTTCCTATACTTACTTAGAAGAACAGTTCATAGAGTTCAAAGATCATTAGATTTTTTTAAAAACTTGAATGTGATCTAGGTGACCAAGTTCTTCCAGGTTCTGAGCAGAAACATGTTTTGCACATGTGTCCTGTGATTGACTCACATTTTACTCTAGGAAGAGAGGATGCATAGACACACTACTCTTCCTATTTGCTTTCTGGAGTGGCACACCATTTGCTTGCAAGTACAAGACAGGAACTAGCAAGCTCACTGTTTTGACTTTAATACGTTAATTGCTAACCACTTTAACTTCTAGCATGCAGCCTATGGTTTGCCACTAGAGGTCTAACAAGCAAACAGCCTGTGCAATTCTGTAACTTTCTTTGTGGATTTGCCATTGTCTATGTGTTCCTGTGTGTCTGTGTGTGTCTGTGTGTTTATGTGTCTGGATGCTGTGTGTGATCCATATTTTATAGATTTATGCAGAGACTATAATGCAGCATCTAGAAATGATGACAATCCCAGTAGACAACCAAAAGTATAGAGCTGGTATGTTGACAACATCTTTGTCATAATAATAATAATAATAATAAAAAAGAAAGAGCTATAGAAGACATATGTAACAATTAACAAGATCTTCAAAAGGAATAACATTCACAAGGGAAGAAGAAAATAACAATACACTACCTTCCCTAGGTATCTTCATCAGTAAAAGAAATGATGGCAAATTAGAACACAAGTCTGTAATTAAACTACATACATAAATCAGGTAGTCCATTACCAAAGTAAGAACCTAACCTCTCACAAAAGGAGAGAGCATTATTCAGATAAGCATAAACACACTGCAGAAACCCTGTACATCATAAATGGAGTTGCACACACTTGAATGCACACCCACTGCTCACACAAATGGACCTGCATGCGTTTGCATGCTGCTTGCCCAGCCCAGTTCCAAACAGGTCACAGCCAGAGGTGGGTTTCAGCAGGTTCTGACCAGTTCTGGAGAACCGGTAGTGGAAATTTTGAGTAGTTCAGAGAACCGGTAGTAAAAATTCTGACAGTCCCCACCCACATCTATTCTCTGCCTCCCAAGTCCCAGCTGATCAGGAGGAAATGGGGATTTTGCAGTAACTTTCCCATGGATTGGGGAGGGAATGGAGATTTTACAGTAACCTTCCCCTGCCACACCCATCAAGCCATGCCCACCAAGCCATGCCACGCCCACCAAGCCACACCCACAGAACCGGTAGTAAAAAGATTTGAAACCCACCACTGGTCACAGCCCACTACCAGGCCATGGCCCACAGGCATTGGGGACCCCTGTGTTACATAGTTAGGTAATGAAATTTCTGCATGAAAAGCTCAGAGAGCACCAAGGACTCCACAGTTCCATCCTGAGCTACATATATTTTCTTATAAAACCATCTCTTCAATAGTCTGTAATCTCCATAGCTTCAAACCTTTCAGTTAACATTATACAGAAAGACGTGAAAAATTCTCCACTTGATTTTTTTTCAGCTCAGAAAAGGTGAATAGCCAAGAGGTTTCAGAGGAATGAGAAAATATGTAATAGAAAGTAAACAGCAACAAACAGCAATGCCACAACTAATAATCTATTAATTCAAAAACTTCAGACAGAAATTCTAGAGAGATTTTCAAGTTTCCCAAGAATATAGTTTAAAAAAGAAGAAGTCTCTTTAACATGCTGGAGAAAATATTTCAGAAATAGCTAAGTTTGACATAGCATTAGCCTCACAAGATACACACAATTGGTAAAGACTTGAGGAGCCAGATATGCTGTGCACATATGGATTTCCAGCCTGTATTTTTATGAACCAGGCTTAAAGCTACACCTTGCATTTTATAATTGAGCAGGGATATAAAAATAGATTTTCTATATCTAAATACATCATTCAATTCACAGAACTATCCTGACCTGTCCTTAGACTCATTAATGTTACATAAATCTAAAGAACTAAAAGGAATTCTTTGACTTAATTTTTTTACTTGTGACAGTTAAAAAGATTTTTTATTCCTCTTTTATTCAAAAACTTCTATTCTCTGAAAAGACGGCTGCCAAAAGGTTTAGAATTCTTGGCACATCTCCATAGAGAGCTACAGTTATGGAATCCTTATCCTTTAGCTTCAGGCTCAGCACAATGTCTGTGTATAGGAAAAAAAATAGCTCCCATTTTCTCCTCTGTTCCTTCACCTCCATCAAATACTTGTTAATTATTACCTTTGTCTCAAAAGAGAGAAAAAAGGAAAACATTTAGCAAGGAGCACATGCAGCTGAAGTGATTTATTCTCTTACAGTGTAAAGTTCTGTCAACCTCTATAGGCTTTTCCATATCAAAAATATCAGCCCCAGGATAGAGCGGCACGCTCTACTTTCTATGCAACAGGCGCTGCGTGAAAAATACGGCCGCGTACAAAATGAACTGCTTATTTTGAAAGCATATTTCAAATCTCTTTGCAGAACAACTGTTCTGGGATGAAATAGGAAAAACTAATGTCTTAAAAATTAGGTGAAGAAAGGATGTTGCTTAAAATAATGAGCCCACTGTCCATAGAGTTCTATGCAGAAAGTCTCAGATTCAGTTCCCAGCAGAGTCATGAAAGTTCAGAAAACTGTTGCCAGTCAGAACAAGCAGTACTGGGCCAGATAAAACAACTACATTTTCCTGCCTGCATATCAGGGACAAGCATTACTATTTTCAAAATGTTGAGCAACCTGCTTTATGAAAGTCAATATGTGTAAATCCATCACTTATACAACTCAATTGTTGTGATCTGGTACCCATAGTTTATAGGTTAGCATTATGCATCAACCAAGCCCTTGCGGCTTATTCTAAATATGACCAAAACAAATAATGTCTTAGTTTGATTTATGGACTCATATTTAACAAAGGATTAAGCTAGGAAAAAAGTTAAGGTGGACTAGAAAACTGCTAGCCACAGAGCTCCATAGATTTGAAGGAAAGGCCATTTTTAAGACTCAAATAAATTTGTTGCACCATGACATGGAATTGCACAACAGCTGTCCAGATGAAGTCAGAGACACTGACCCAAACTTGTCTTTTATATAAATATATTTAGTATTCAAATTTACAGAAGGATTAGGAAGAACGTAAGATAGGAACACAGGAACATTATGAGGTAAATGAAACAGTATACAGAACACAGAAAAGAAAAATGGAGGGGAAAAAGGGAAACTCCCCCTTATACTTACGGCAACCAATCATAGCGTAGATTACCTCATGCATGAGTCAGCACTCTCTAACTAATCAACTACAGATGTGTGTTCTGATCTATTGTACAGTTTACTGTTCCAGCTACTAAATTCAGTATCTGAACATACCAATTAACCTAGGGCTATGATGGAGAACCTATGGCACCCATGCCCGAATTGGCACGAGGAGCTATGTCGCCTGGCATGCGCGAAGTTGCCTATTCCTCTTCCAGATTTCTGGCGCGCATGTGGGTGTGATGATCAGCTGGCCTTCGTGCGTGTGGCAGTGCCGTAAACTGGAAGAGCTGGTCTTCCATTTTCCATTTTCCTGTGTAATCATGCGCGCCAACCAGTTGACTGTCGCACGCGCATGCACGCCAGAAACCCAGGAGACTAGCTGCCCAGCACGCATGCATGGAAACCAGAAGTTCATTTTCAGGTGCGTGCGTGCGCGCTGGGCGACTCCTCTTCTGGGTTTTGGCCAGACAAGCATGTGCGTGCACTCAGTGCCAAAAAGGTTCACCATCACTGACCTAGGGGAAGCTCTAAAACAGAAAGTCCAGATCTAGAAATGCTACAAGCCTGAACATGCTGAACTGAGAGCCACAAAACCCCTGTGAAACATCTGAGTTGCTACATTTTGAGTGGAATTACTATGTGCCACTCTTTAACAGTCCTTGTAAACAGGTTGTCTACTAGCTATGTGCCAGAACCTACCAGCTTTAACATAAAAGAGTAATTTCTAAAGTGATTTGAATATCCTGAATCAAGAGATTATTAACAAATTTTAGAGTTTAAACCACAAGATCAAATAAAATCCACTATATTTCTTTTCATCTGTCAATTCCAGGATAAGTTATTTAAGACTTCCATGACCCAATAGATTCTGTTCTCAAATAAATATATAGAAGTATGAAAAAGAACTAGGCTGCTTTTTATCTGGAATAGCTCATGCAAATAACAAAAAAACAAAACTTTTTAAGATTTCTACATGCTCAAGGACACAAACAGAAAGATGGAGCAACATCAATTCATATTAAGCCATATCACACTGAGATCAGAGGGAAAACATAACTGAACCATTAAAAGACTCCCTTAAATATATTGGCATTATAGTTTACTACAGTAGAGTAAGTATAACCTTTGCGAGTATCTTCGTGAAGGTGGTCTTACCTTGCACATTGAAATTAATCTAAAGCCCTTCATGGTTTAAGACTGAATATTTCTCTCTGTTTATTCCTATTCAACCCCTACAATCATTTTTATATGGAGCCATGGAGGTAACTATCCACAGATCATTCCTAGAAGACAATTAATACCTATATTAAAATCTTTATACACAAGGCAAAAATATTTTTATTCTTTAGGTCTTTTAGTATATTTTGTCTGTGGCTTTAAATATGTATCATTTAAACTGCTGTACATTGCCTCCTCCTAATGCTCTTATTGTTCAGATATTGTAATTTAATTACTGTTTTAATTCTTTTTAATTAAGATTTTAGCTTTTTTGTAAATCTGAAGGGTTACTTGTATTTGGACAGACATGGCATAATTTCTTTCAAATTTGTCAACCTGTATTTTAGAACCTTATAGCACCACTCAAAAATTTGTACACTAAGGTTTGATCTTACAGTAATATTGTCACCTCTCTTACTTGCTCTTTTGATAACACAGTAACGTCTGTGGTGGAAAAATTGTCTACAACTCATTTACTGAGGGAACAAGACAATTATGAACAACTAAAACTATATTTAACTATAACACCTTAAGAATAAATATTACCGGATATAAATTGCTTCTCCTTGATACCATGCATAATTACAACATGAATTACTATAATTAGAGAAGGGATTACTATAGTCTCTTTTTATTCTTTGCAACCCAAATGAACACTGGAAAGAAATTATGAAAAGGTTCAGGACTTTGTCCATTTGCCATCTGAAGAACTTTCTGAAAACAAAATAGCAGAGACCAAATTTGGGTAGGAGAATCTGGCAAAGAAAGTTCAGAAACCCACCATAGATTGGGTTGCTATTAATTCCATTTCTAAATTCCCATTTTTCCCAGTCACATGACCCAGACCCAGGAATTATGTAGAGAAACCCATGTTTCCTACAGCAAAAGTACAAATAACAGATACAACATGAGAGCAGAGCAGAAATTGATACATTAAGAGAACATATATGTGTTCACGTTGATTACATCTCACATACACAGGTGACATGTATGAAACTCCCTGATTTTATAGTGGAGTGAAAGTATACATCCAACCAAATATTCAGATATCTCAGAAGTAAATGCAAATGCTTCTTATGGCCACTGCTGGTAAAAACTTGAAAATAAATCTCTCCAAGTTATCTTAGCTTCCTTATGAAGAACTGGCCATTAAACCTTTACCAAAGATTTACTCAGTACATTAGGCACCAACTAAGAGGGACTGGCCTCACTGGCAAATACTAAAATATCCCTTATTTATTCTCCATGCATCCAGTCCTTATTTTCAAATCCCAGAGGCTTATCAGATTGCCTGGAATTGACAGTGTTGAAATCCTAACAATTTTCTAACCATTAAAGGAGTTAGCATTCTGAACAACAAATGATTTTCAACACAGAGCAAAATAGGTTAATAAGATTTATGAGTTTTAAAGCCAAGCTTCACCAATGCAATATTACAGATAACCAGAATAGGGCACAGTATGCTGAAATTGTAGGTTTTATAATTGCTTGGACAATAGTTACAATTCCATGACTCCAAATTATAGCAAACTTTCCAATTATTGATAATACAGCTTAATATTCTGTGATTACAAGTTGTTGTGTTTAGAGTGATAAAGCAGTATGATTATAAGAAGATTCTAATAGAAACTCTGTAAGTCTATCTTCTTTAGTTTCAGGCCACAGTGCTGTTAAATCACAATCTGTCACTTGTTTTTTATGAGTTATAGAGGAAAATGTAAATACTTCTATAGCATAAATTCATAAGAGAGAGTTAACAGCGGGTTGAAAAAATTACAAGACTTTTATCTCCTCCCCCAAAAAATATCAGAGTAAAAGGGATTGTGGGATAGAATACTTTACCCAATATTTAATCCTTAGTATCAGTGGTGGGTTTCAGCAGGTTCTGACCAGTTCTGGAGAACCGGTAGCAGAAATTTTCAGTAGTTCGGAGAACCGGTAGTAAAAATTCTGACTGGCCCCACCCCCATCTATTCTCTGCCTCCCAAGTCCCAGCTGATCAGGAGAAAATGGGGATTTTGCAATATCCTTTCTCTGGAGTGGGGTGGGAATAGAGATTTTACAGTATCCTTCCCTTGCCACGCCCACCAAGCCACACCCACAGAACTGGTAGTAAAAATGTTTGAAACCCACCACTGCTTAGTATAGAACTAAGCCTATTCCTGTGCCATAAAATGACAAGCATAGCTCACATTACATTTTTATTGTCCAAACTACTTATGTTTGCTCTTGAGAAGCAAGGTGTTTTTAGGAGCAAGCAAAATACAACAACACAATGAGCGCAAGTTTGTATTTTCCTCTTTCAAAAATTCTATTCCCAAGATCATTAGAACTTTCATTTCTGAATCAACTGTTTTTAGGGTCATTTCTAATTGAATTGAATTCTCATTGGAACCATTAATGTCCAGGCTCAAATTATCCTAAACTGGTCATATGTGAGTTACGAAAAAATTGACAACAACTTGGTGGCTTGTAATTAATCAATTAAACACATTGTTCGTTTCCTTTCATTTTCTTATTTAAACTTTAGCTTTACCATTTGGAGTCTGATTCAAAAAATGTTTTGAATAAAAGTCAAAACTTTTGAAATGTTTTGAATGAAACATTTTTGAGTTCATAGTATTTCCAAGCAAAAACCTATTCCTGGTAATGTCAGGTTACTTATTTCTGCAAGATTTTACATGGACAATCATTTTGCCACTATTGCTGTTAAATCCCTGGAAGGTGACAGACATTTTTCTCAAATCTATTATGAATCACCAGCGATCCAGTAGATTCCAATCTTCTTTGATCTGTTCCTTCCCTAAACCTGTTTCCTATATTCTATTTGAAGTAAGCTGTCGAATACTTGGCATGGCAGCTGTCAGATACCATCAAATGCTGACAACTGTGATGTGTCACCTGCCAAATACTGTCAAACAGTAACAGCTGTACTTCAGATATGATCACATCTTAACTGTTGCTCCAGGACAGTTGTCAGATACTGTCAAATACTATTTACAACTGGAGGGAAAAGTATGTCAAATGCTAACATTGACTGTTAACTATCTGGTTAATTCCTGAACCATCAAATTGTGCATAGAAGTTTGGGCAAACAAAAGAAGGAGGTTGGGCAAGCAATACTGTTTAATTTTAATGTAGATTCTAGGAACATTCTGAAACCACATTTAAAGTAAGGCCTGCTAGTTGTCTTTTCATGCTGTCCAAACATTGTCTTTTATTGAAATGTTCAACGTAATTGTGGAAACTACATTTTCATAGCTTTCATCCATGCCCAGAAAAACAGAAGTAGAAGCTGTATCACTCATTTATCAATTTGCAAAAAACTGCAGTCTAAAGAAGCATCATGCCCACTTCTTTCCTGCTTCTTGGCTTGAAATTCTTTTGCAGCTGTAGGAATTTGAAACCTTCAGACCATTTCCAAAGGTTGAAAGCCTAAAAGCTTTGACCATTTGAGTTCATGTGATTCTGTCTCCTGAAAAAACTCTGGAGACCGGAGAAATGAAATCTTGACTTGTCCTGAAATCTGTTAAAGAATAGTTGAAGACAGTCCTTGATAAGCTATTGGATAGAATGGGTTTCACCAATTTCATGGGGATACTGCAAGGTGAAACAGAACAAAATCAAGACTTTAAATGTTGTAAAGATTTTTTTAGAGGCTGATAGCCAAAAAGTAGGCAGTAGGTGTAAATAGGGAGATATGTACTCCAAAGATCAAATGACTACTAGACAGCTACAGGAAAAGATATAGAAACTATTCACTGCTTTGTTGCTATCCAGGGGTGGGTTCTACTTACCTTTACCACCGGTTTGCAACGGGATCACACACGCGCAGTTGCTTCGCTCGTATATGCACCCTGCTTCTGCACATGCACAGAAGCTTCTGCGCACGTGCAGATCACTGATGATGACATCTGGGGCAGGGGCGGGGCCTCCCGCTGGTTTTACTACTGGTTCTTGTGAACCGATCCAAACCGGGGGCAACCCACCACTGTTGCTATCTAATGATTACAGAGTTGAGGGATTTTAACTACAAATTAATAGACCTAAAGACAAATACAAAATAAAAACAGGGAGAAAGGGGGAGTAGTGGTAACATATAAATAACTATAATGAATATTAAAACATTTTATTCTATGTTTTGTTTTGATTTTTGCCTTAGCAGAATACTATTAGTACTAATTTAAAATGCTAATTATATACACAAGATTCTACATTTAGGGTGTAGAATTTTCTTATAAGTAAGGGTTGAATTTTAAAACAAAATGTCCTCTGGAGATTTATGGTGTTGAAATGAGCAGGATCAGACAAATTTTTGTAAGAGGTTAATGGATACAATAAAAAGTGTTGTAAGGCTTATACAGATTAGATTTTTCCTTTTAAACTCCTAGCCATACATGAAAAAGCGGTTAATTAGATACTTGGGGTGTGGTTGAAATGAAAAAAAAAATCAGTATCTTAAGCCTCTGATATTTTTTCTACTAAACCAAAATCTGTAAAACATCTCAGAATATAATCCTTTCTTTTATTTCTGGCAATAGACTAGCACTGCCTTATTGATATGTGTGAACAACTTGTTCATTTATTAATATATATTACATATTTTAATATACACAAAGTATATATAAAGTATGTATTAAAATATTAAAAACTGGCTTAAACATATTTTATTATACTAGTTTATACAAACTTGGTTACCATCTAGAGTATTGTTCCTCAATCTTGGAGCCTTTAAGATGTATGGAATCCAATTCCCAGAATCCCCCAGGCAGAATTTCCCAGCCAACACTGCTCTCAATTATGCAGAAATGAAACTGAAATTATTGCTGGGCGATCATTAAACCAGCAATAAAATGAACAAGCATGGTTTTTTGTTTCACTAATTAAAACTTTGAAATTGCTCTCAGATACACTCAGATGCACAGAGCTATTGAAGGGACGTTGCTGGGGTAGAATGGCTCCTAAACTCTGTAGCAATTGTTCTGTTGTCAGTGAGTGAAGGAATCGGATATAATGTTCCATATTCAAATTGCTTTTACTCTAATCACTGAAAGGCAGTTGTTTTGCTTCTTTCAGATACATTTATTTATTCCCAATTTATTGGTTTATGAAAATACATCCTCAAGCAATTTTCAGCAATAATATTCATAATCAGGTTGTTTACAATTGCCTCCCCCACAATCTATTTGTTTTTCAAAATTGAGTATTCTCTATGTTTGGTCTCTGTGCCAAAAAGGGGAAAAGAAGTCTCCAAAATGCAGACTTTTCACCAAAAGTTTCATGGTTAACTCAGATAAAAGAAAACAAAGCTGGTAATCAGACAGATAACAACTCTGATGGATGTTTTGTTAGTGTAGCAACTATACCATTCTGAGTAGGGATTACAAATTGCAACATTCATTTCCAAAAACTGTAATGCACACTCAGAAAAATATTTAATGGTCAATTAGCCCATCCAGAATTCAGAAGCCCAAGTTGTTGGATTCCTAATCAAAATTGCAGAGAGCAAAGACAAGATAATGAAGACCAAAGTCCAGACAATAAAGAGTTAGTACATTAGAATATTTGTCAATTAAGGTACAAGGCTAACCAGTTGCACAGGTTTGTAAGTGGTAGGTGTTCCTTCTCACTATGAGCTACTCTGAAATACAGCTTGTTATTAAAAGCTAAAGCGACCCCACCTTTACTCATCTGATATTTATTGAAATTAACCTGGCTTCCTTGAGTTAGTAGCATAACTTAGCTGTTATGAATCAAGCCTGATCATGCTAGACTATTCTGAAGGGCATGAATAAAAAGTGAAGCATGGATAATTTTATGGTATGACATGTATATATTTTTTTAATTTTTATTTTGATTTATATGCCACCCTTCTCCGGAGATTCAGGGCGGCTTACAATGCGTTAAGCAATAGCCTTCATACTTTTGTATATTTTATACAAAGT
>JANHZT010006358.1:18845-31237 GCA_032468215.1 Stegonotus admiraltiensis
TATACAAAAGTATGAAGGCTATTGCTGAATGCATTGTAAGCCACCCTGAGTCTCCGGAGAAGGGCGGCATATAAATCAAATTTAAAAAAAAAAAGTTCATAGTATGAGAACTGGTCCTAAGTCCCATTTTTTAACACTTTTTCAATGAGTTTTTCATAATTTTGAAAGGTCATTAAGCAAAAAACAAGGACTGCCTATATGTATATATTATAAAATAACAGAATAACAGAGTTGGAAGGGACCTTTGAACCCCTCCAAACCCCTGCTCAGGCAGGAAACCTTCTAAATAAAATAAAAATAAATGAAAATATACTTCATTGTTGCTTATAAATGGGGATAAGCAGCAATACATTCACAAAGCTCCTTAATCTGATCCCAGGTTATATGCAGATAGGAAAACACTACCTGAAAATTGGGAAACTCAGATTGGGGATGGAAGGTAACCTTTACTAGAAAAAAATTGCTGGAAGAGAACAATTTAGAATGAATGAGATCAATAAGAAAATAGTGACAGCGCTGGGGAATGATTCTGAATCCTGTGGGACTTTTCCTAACCCAAGAGATAAACTGATGTTTGCAAAGCCCTTACAAATTAAGGAAAAGCTATTTCCAATCCATATTTATTTCACGAAGAAGTTTTAATATATACTGTAACATCACCATTGTCATTAAGAAGCATAATGTCTGTAACATAGAGGAAAGGAATCAGTAGCCCACTAGATGGTTTGGCCAAGGAACTCAGCAATTTATTTGAGTTCTATGCTACGGATACAAAAGACATGCAGCCAAATCCTATGGGATGAAGGCAGAGAAAAACTGTGATGTAGTTCAATGTGGATCCAAGAACAAGGGACAATATTTTGACAATAAAAAATAAATGTAAATTCAATTGCAGTCAAAATTTGAAGAACAAATGATAAAACTCCAAAGGCAGATCAAATATAATGTTAATAGTTTAATATGTACATATATATTGTCTCCAAATTGTTACATTTCATTTAAATTAAAAATTTCTTGCAAAATATTTCAACATTTTAATAAAGAAAAAAATAATAAAAGAATATCATTTTGACAAAATGTTACATGCTTGACACTGGCAGTATTCAATTAAAATAGATTGTATTTTCTACATACATTTATCAAGAATAGCTTCCAAATATAGCCAAAATAGAATACAAGTTCAAAAAATAATTTTCAATCCAGTTACTATTTGATAAAAGACACAGTCGGGTAGAAATTGTATCTGTTAACTTAATGATGGAAAACAAAAACTAGTGTTTTTCTTTTTTGCAATTCTTCTTTAGTTGCTAGAATAAATATGTCCAATTACATATTGTTGACCAACTTTAAGGAAAGAATTAGCAATGCAGTGTTAGATTTCAACAAACACCATTAATAAAAGCCTAAGGGAAAAGTTAACAGAATCATTCTTATGATTTTTTTCAGAGTCAATTTTGCTGTAAGAAAAACTATTTATGTTATTGTTTGGGATAGGTGGGGAATTTTGTTTAAACACAGAAAACAATCATTGACTTTTACAAATGTAAAACGAGATAATGCTACTTCATTCCGACCTGGTTTAAATTAAATTAGCCTGTTCTTCACATGGAGTTGTATGTGCTTCTTAAGGTATTGAGTATTAGTATTTGAGTATTTATTCTTGGATATTTGAATTTTCCACATCTGTTTTAATAATTCTATTCTAATCGGAAACAAATAATTGGGACTCACTTCTACAAGTAAATACATAAAAGGTATGGACTGTAATACAGAAAGGGTTTCCTTCGTCTTGAAAGATTTCTTCATTGAACGGTAGCTGCAAGGCAACATCACAAAGAGATTTTTAAAGTACCTCAAACTCTCAAAATTAGTTTGCTATGTAGTGTGCGCCTGTTCAAAGAACAAACATCAAATGAAAGACAATATGTAGTTCTCTGCAAATCTTAGTTTGGGAAAGCCAGCATGGAAGCTTTTTTCCCACACATGAACTACTCTTATATTACATTTCCTCTACATTGATACAAGTCTTCAAAACTTAAGTACATCGTTAATAGCCATGCTCGTAAGGATGTATAGAAAATCATGAATACAGACTCTTTGCTACCTGTGAAATTCTATTCTCCATACACAATGCATTTTTAACAGTAAATTTTAGGAAATTCCTTTATCTTTAAGTTTGTGCATTGTACTAAACCATGCAGTAACCAGCTGAAAACTACAGGTTTCATCTTTTATGTGCACCTCTATAACAACTATCAGTATGAATGTCTCAATAATTTATACTGGGATTTTCTAATAAAAATAGTCTCAGGCTTATATGTAGGGGTAGTAATGTTATAAACCAGTTTTAAGGAAACAATTTCTATTACACATGGGCACCCTGTGGCTTCTAGAAAACTACCCTGTAATCTTGTGGTGAACAGCCATATTTCTCTCTGCACCAATTCACTAATTTCAATCCACATCCCATCGCACAGACTGTGTTGAGCCACAGAAAAAGAATCCTTGTATGACCTATTGTGCAATCTTCACCAGGATTGCTATGTAGGGGTGAAATTAATGTTCATTCCAAAATTGACCCGATTTGTACTGTTAACAGCAAGGAAATATTCCAGGATTTGGCAGCTGTTTGTTTCTGCCATCTCCCTCTGGGATCTTTCTTATGCCAGAATTATTGCAGTGGAGGAATGGAAGAGCTTAAAACATCTTCATATCCCCATAGTCATCCTTGTAAAGCTGCTCTTTGCCTGCTGATATTACTGGCAGGGACACAGCACCTCAGATCACAGCTGGGGAGCAGGATTAAATTCTCCCCCCTCCCATACACACACACACACAAGTGTGAGATATATGTGGGAGAAGGTATGAGTGTGTCACTGCCCTGACATTTAGTGCAGGTCTGAAGAATCTTCCAGAGGCCAATCTTGTCTCTAAACTAAATGTGAGCCCACCTTGGCTTAAATCCATATTTACTTCACTCTGGATGATTAGGATTATTTTTTATACAATTGGTATAAAAAGAGAGTACTGTAATAGAAAGCTGTAATACACTGAACTCACTTCTGCAGAAGTATGAACAAAATACTGGGCGGCTGTCAGCCCACATTTTTAATATAGCACACAAGCCTTCACGTTAAAAAAAACAATCATTAACTGCTTTTATTAGCTTTTTTGCCTAAGACCCAAGAAGAGAAATCATATACTTTAGATTTTAATTGTCTGGGCCAGGAGCTAAATCAACATAGCAAATTATAAATAGTTGACAATAAATCATTTGTGCTGCTTTTGAAAATACAGATAGTTAAGAAAATAAATATTTGAGTAAAATGATGTATTAATAATTGTATCAGTTATTTTAAATATTTAGTTTTAAAGTGGGTGATCTGAGCCCACTGTGGCTGCAGGACCTTTTCGACGGAGCACTTCCTAGGGGAATTGATAACAAACAACTTCCTGCTGAATATGCAGAAAGATGTACCATGGCAAATCTTTTTTTTAATTTAAAAAAAAAAAGATTTTGTGCGTAACTTATGCCCTCTTTGTGACAAATGTGGTGAATGTATGCATATGTATCTTAGTGCTGGAGGAGAAAACGCATGAGAATTGCATTTACATTGGGATAGGATTGGATTGAATCGAGTCTATTTCATTGCCTAAACTCAAAGATGATATAAAAAATGGATTTCTTTTTACAACAGGTAGACAGTGTTGCTAGTTTAGTGATGTCATGTAGGACAGAAGTCTATAATGATTCTCAATCATAATAGGCTACATAATTTATTCAAAGGGGTCCATCTTTTGCATATTTTATATCTAGTTTTTGTATTTGTATGAGATCTGGAATTATTGAAATATTGATTACTTCAATAAAATTGCATCTGATTGTGGTCATAAAACCATTATCCACTCTATATATCTAGCTAATGGGATAATGGTTTTTAATTTTTTCTTTTCTAAACATAAAATATCCAAAGAATATAATAATGCATCTTCAATAGCATGCATCCAATCTTTTAAACGTAAGCAGCCCTTTTTCAACAACAAATCTAATACATACTTTGTTCTAAAAAAATATTGTCATTTAGTGTAGTACATCAAATCTTTAAAATCAATGAACTGATCAGCAGGACCTGCATAGGTTTGAATTGTGGCCATTGCACATATTTTATATCAGTGTTTTTCAATCTTGGCAATTTTATGATGGGTGAACGTCAACTCCCCAGAATTCCCCCACCAGAATGGGATGGGGAATATTGGGAGTTTAAGTCCATCTTCCTAAAGTTACCAAGGTTGAGAAACACAGTTTTATATATAGTATGTTAAAAATGCTGTTAATTTATCTGGGTTTTTTTTTTCTTATACAAAGTTGTTTTCTTTTTTGTTGTACGAACGTTCTCTATACTTATTTATAAAAGGTGTTCAAATAAGAGTAATTATGAGACAAGGCTAGCCTGGGGGTGCCTCTTCTTTCTGGTTGCATTTGTTCATTAGGCGATTGTTACTGGCACATTCCAGGAATCACTGTTCAGTTACTGCTTTGGCTAGCATAAAGAAAAACACAATGCAATTAGATATCGATGAAGCAAATTTACTAAAAAGCATAAATTTCCCAATTGCTGTTAATAGCTAATAATACACGTAGGTAATTTTGGATTGGGAATAGGAACAGTTTATGATGGGGTAGTAAGATTAGATCAACATATAGTGTTAAGCATATTGTGCTCTTCTGATTTTGTTTATATACTTGATATATTACAGAGACTTCCCAGAAAACAAAATAACATTGTTTTGTTAACTGGTCTTAATCAAAAAAGAAATCTCCCAAACATGTGCAATTCACTCAATTCTATTATAGCGTTCAAAAAAGACCTAGAAAAGAAAATAAGCATAATTTTCTTTTAAAAAAAAAGCAATATATTTTAAAGAAAAGAAATAAGTCTATGAAACTATATACAAACTTGGTTTATTGCCAGGGCAAGCCACCAAAAGTATGGCAGGGTTTGTTTCAGTGATAATAATTGCCATAACTATTCTTCAATGTATGGCCTAGCGTAAGGAAATGAAGGCTCCTTTTATTTCTGCTACCAATACTAGTATGTATTTTATTATGTAACATTTATTTTACATATTTAATATTTGTTCAAATGTTATTTAATATTTTAGGATTTTCCAGTTTCCACGACACCCGGCTTGTGGCAATTCCCATTTTCAATATGTGGTGTTGCTATTACAAAACCACCTGTACACATTTCACCTAAAATAACATCATAGTGATAAGGAAGTTAACACAACTTGCAGTCTCACAGCAGTTCTTGACAATTTCTGCAAATACCTTGTAAGAGTTTTTACTTTTCTTGACTGAAGGAGCAAAGATTCTTTAGATCACTAAAGTTTGCATTCAGTTATTATTACATTTACAGAGAGATCCAACATCAGCAAAGCATATCATTAATGGCAAATACAGGCAGCAAGAGCAGTTAGTTCTTACTTTCAAGGTGTTTAGACAAATGTGTAGTGAAATCCATTGCTTAAAGGGAGTGGCTGAGGTACAGAAGGTGAGGGTGCTTTAGTTGGGTAAATCAATTGCGGAACTAGAAGGGATCATACAAAGGAATTAGGCACCACAATTGTTCTTTGTGTTTTTCCTCTTTCACACTCACAAGAGATATACACAGCTTAATGGGCTCGAATACAAGATAACAGGGCCAGCCATTGGTATGAGTTGTAGTACTTTTTGAAAATCAACATGTACTTTCTATACCAAGAAATTTTAGTTCTACAATACGGAAAATCACCAAGTCATTTTTATTTTATTATTTTATTTGTTGTGCCTTCCTCAAAAAGGAAGAAAGAAGTGTACTCTCTGATCCATCGGAGTGTGGCTGAGTGCCAACAAGCACATTAGAAAACTGTTGTAGACCGAGATTCTATTAAAGGATATTGTGAAATTGTGGAATTTCTTGAGAATCTGTGTACTGTGGTGATCAGAGCCAGCTTCAATCTATCAGCCGTACCAACTTGCTGGGTGATTTTGAGGCAATAATTGTCTTTCGGCTTGGTTTACTTCAAGAGTTGTTACAGCTTTGAAAGAAAGGTGGGATGTAAATCTAATGAATAAACAAATTTATATGTTCACTTTCACTAAGACATTTTGTTCCTCCTAGAGTTCTTGCTTGACTTTCTACTTATCTGAATCAAAAGGTGTATATCAGAGTGGAAATAATTCTAGCAAAAATGTCTTTCTCTAAGATAAATGTAGAACCTGTTTTCCTTAAAAATGAACTACAATCTGCCATGGATATTAACTTGGAGTGCTGACTTATTTTTTGAGAATAATCAATTCTCAATCAATTCTCTTTTACAATAATCAATTTGTGATATAGTATTTTTTTAAAAATCAAAGGAATCAGAGAGTATTTGCTGACAACACAAAATAAATATAGATGTGATTTTGTGCTGCAGCTCACAACAGAAATCAAGATGAAATTGAAATCAATTAATAAAATATATAATTAAGGCATTAGATAATACTGGCCCTGCTATATACAATGAAAATATCATGCCGTATTAGTAACACATTGAAAGATTAAAGTATAAAGGAAGCACCATTTAGCAAGAACAACTTCATCTGCTATTTCTCTATGTACTTAGTTTCCAAAAAGATTTAAAAAAAAACTTTATCTGAAACCCATGAAGCTTTAGGAGGATTAAGCAACTAAATTTTCAAAAATAATTTGCCAAATCCAAATTCTAAATCTTGGAATAGTGCAATCAATCTGTCAAATTTCACTGTTTTATTTTTATGAGTTTTACAGTAGTTTGATGAAAAAAGCCTGAACATGTGAACAGAAAAAAGATGAGGTGTTATACAAAGATATAAAACAAAGGTCTCAGTGCAACCCCCCCACCCCAAAGTAACAATCATCCAACACCATGCTGATGCTTTTGGAAATAGCCTCACCAAAGGCATAGGTTAGTAAAGGGCTCCTTTATTGAGCCAAGGACTGCCTTCAATATGAAGACAACCCACTAGCACAACAGTTGACAGAGCACTAAGAGGAACACATTGTTGAAAACACATTTTCCATCTTCAAACTTCTACCAAATTTTTGTTTAAACTGGAGTCTCATGTTGATGACGGCAAATCTTTCTAAGATTTGGGCATGGAAAATGTCCATTTAATCTTAATGTGTGAAGTTGCGATCTATACATTGCCTTAGCAGATGAAGACTTGCTGTAAAGAAAATTTTGTGTCGCATCGCTACTCAAGTAGGAGGAAACTATACCCAGCACTGAATACTGATTAATACAATGCATGGTTTAAATCCAGTGGTTTAGCTCCATAAAGAAAACTATCCAATTAGGACACCTAAATAACACAAAAAGTTATGGTCTTAATGCCCCGATACGTACAGTAGCCCAGAAGAAAAGTATAAATGCACATTATGTAGCAGTGTAACTAAAACAATGCATTGTCACAGCCACTGCTTTATAAACAGAGCAGTACCTGCTACCTCTTTGCTCCGCTGAGAGGCTTCAGAAGCCAGTGCGTATGATATGGTAATGATGCGTTCCTGCTCATGTAGCTGTGAATCTAAATTTGAAGAGATGTATTTGTCCTGAATTGGAGGCTGTAGGTGGTGCACACTAGGGTAAACATAAGAAGAAATGAAAAGAAATAAAAATGTGCTGTAGTCTCAATCCCCACCACTTTCCAATACAAGTTCAATACATGGAAATAAAAAGACTTCAGGATTATCCTGAAATTATGAATCTGGAGATTATAATAACTTCTTACAATGTATTAATACAATTGACATATTACCAATTATTAATACTCAGAGTATTAAAAATACAGAGAAGCCAACAGAAAAATAACAAAATCAACAAATGAAAGTCAGTTTAGCCTAGTAGTTACGTTGCTGGCCTAGAAACCAGGAGACTGGGAATTCTAGTCCTGCTTGAGGAATGAAAGCCAGCTGGGTGAATTTGAACCAATAATTCTCTCTCAGCCCAGACTGCCTCACAGGATGGTTTTGTGGGAGAAATAGGAGGAGGGAGGAAGGAGTATTATGCATGTTTGCACCTTAAGTTACTTATAAAGTAATAAAGGGAGGTTAAAAATCTAATAGATAAATAAGCAAGCTAGCTTATCAGCAGCAAAAAAAACCAAACAAACCAAAGCAAAAAGTTTAAATATAGGGAGGCTTAAAACAAGTTTTAAATGTCTTATAAAGTAGAATGGCTCTTAAAGGACCTTGCTGGGATGGTCAGCCTGGATAATTCACAACTAAATGCTTCTTTGGCAGGGATCTACAGTAATGGAACATCCCTTAAGGAGCAGTTGCCATTTGGATTAGAGCCAGTAAAAGATTCTGGATGAAACATCTCACTGCAAAAGGTGGAGACAGACCCAGGATTTTACAGATCTATATTTATAACATACAGAAGCAAGCAAGATTTATTCTTCGGTACAAGATGGACTGAAGCAATAAAGCTGATTATATGTGTATAACATGGCTTTTCATGTTTCCTGATATTATAAATAAAGAAGAATTATGCACAAAGCCTTACCTTGACCTGGTAAGAATATGCCTAATTTTTTCTGCCTTACGATGTCTTGCTTCCAATTCTTCAGGAGTGAGGGGGTCTTCAGGATCCATCTCAATGTACCGTTCTGGAATTGCAACCTTGTCTGGCTTTGACAACTGGGTAGAGGGTTTTTTTAAAAAAACAAAAATAATTATAAATGTTTACAGTTCTATATACCAAACATTAAAACGTTTGTATGTTCAAATACACAAAAGGCGGGGAAAAAGAATATAGGGACAGATTTCTCTGATGCCTTCTTTTTAATCACAATTAGGGTAATTTTTTTTAAAGGAACGTGCAAACAATACCAGTGAGAAAAATCTCAGGGACATGCTTAGGTATAGTTGCTATATAATGAGACTTTGAGAATTCAACTTAAGAAGCAATTTCTCTCTTGTTATCAAGATACCTTTTCAGGTTACTTTTTAATCTTCAGGAGCTAGACCTCAGATATAGATAACAATTCCAAACCCAAGCGGACATATCTAGAATTAATGAAGTAATTTTATTTGTTAGTTTATCTTAATCTGACTGTTTATTCTGTTCTTTAATCTTTCAGTGAAATAAAATATTCTTCTTTTGGGCCACAAGATGGCTCTGTAGGTTTCGAAATACGTTGTTAAGGAGGGAGAAAACCCCCCCAAAACTTATGATACTCTGCCTGTGGTGATTTCCTTCCTTCAGTTTCTAAGATTCTCAGCATTATGCAACATGCAGCATTAAAACAAACATGGAACAAGAAATAATAATCAAAATAATCAGGATTCAGTCTTAAATCTGACTGACTCCTAAAAAATTATGTGATGGTATTATCTCAGAGTAACATTTAAAACCTCTCAAAAAAAAAGCTCCATAATAAAGTTGTTTCATAGTGAAGAAACATTCTTAACTCCCATAATTTCAGGAGAGTAGGAAAATTACAAGCAACTTTTCCTGGAATATTCTTATCGGGCAGGCTGATTCTGGTTGGAGGGCAGAATTCTGAATGTACCATGGAATGAAATCATATGCAGGTTTAGAGTATTTTAAATTATACTCAGAAGCCTACTGGCAACCAGTGCAAAGTCTAAAGTACATGTATAATATGCTGTTAGCATTTAATGCTAATTAGGTGGGCTCCTGCATTTTGTACCAAGTGCAGTTTCTGAGTAGTATTTAAAGTTAGCTTCTAAAGAGTAATTACAGCTCTCTAGCTACGAAACAAAAAGAGCAAAAGTTACCATCAGTAGATCCTCCTCTTCCTCTCCCTCCTCCTCCTTGTAAAGCCACCACACACCAGCCAGTTGGGCAAAGTTGCTCCTGGCAACAGCCTCCACCTACCTAGGTTGCAGTAGCCATGAATCTAAAAAGGATCCCTCAGGACCGATGCTAATCTTTTGATGGACAACACTGTAAAGAACCTTGATGAATTATTTTGATTGGGATCTACTTTCTTCCTATTACTGGAGAAAACAGTGCAACCTTTTCTAATACCATTCTGTTTTATTCTATACCACTCTATTTTATCAGTCCTTTAATACTGTGGTAAGCATTGGTGTTCACAGCAGAGGAAGGGAGGATCAGAGTGATGCAAGCGGTATCATGGTGTACAACATAACTTTTGCCTGTGAGAATGACATGAAAAGGGGTTGAGCTTGTGAGGTTATGCTGCTTATGTCCTTCTGATGAGAGCTGGGAGATCCTTGTAACTCTACAGGATGCGTGGGCTAATTCTCTATAGAATTATGCATTTTTCCTTTGTGGATTCAAACATTTTAGTCACTTTTCTAACATGGTTTTCTTGCTACTAGACACATGCCAAAAAGAACGGCCCCTGTCACATGCCTCAGAAAACAATCCTATTTTAAAATTAAAAACTTGCTGAAAACTGTTAACACCAAAGAAAACAAATGGAGAGAAAAATAGTATGTCAAGCTTGGGAAATAGTGAATTTATTTATTTACAAGTAGAAGAATACAAGGCAATGCCAATAATTAGCCTTACCTCTTTGCTAATATCCAACTTATAGTCTTCGGGCTCTAGATCTGTCTCTGTTACTGCCACAGGGTCGATTTTTAACCAATTATCTCCCATTTTTTGTTCTGTACACATTGCTCTTTCCAATAACTGCAAGTCAAATTCTTGCTCCCGCTTCCACTAGTAACAGACAGGAAACAATGACATGTTTGACCATTGTGAGTAATAAATTAGCAAATGTTTATCATTACCTCAACCTTTGAATAGCTAACATGGAAACCAATGGCTACCATAGTATTTATTCCTGGATTCTCACTTGATGGCTGCTCTGATGAACTCTGCTACATTTCCAACCAGCAGAGATAAATCTAATGTCAGATCAAAGTTGATAGCAGATTCTAGATTCTGATTTTAAATGTTAGAAGTCCGAGGTAACTAGATTTATCAATAATCTATTGGACCAGAAACAAAAACATATTCCTTGGGGAAAGCTCTTCCAAAATGTGATATATAAGGGAAATGCAGTAGGCCTTTGCCTATGAGAAACACACAACCTACATTTGGATCAGATGTAGCCCCAAGGTCTCCAAAAGTTATTGTCATGTAATTCTTTAAGTGAATGAAACAGAAAGTAACCATAGTTACATTGAACTATAGTTAAGGAAACAAATGAATTTTTGAAATTTCCAAGTGGAGAAAACAGCAAGAGAAAGAGTACTGAGACTTATATACCGCTCCATAATGCTTTACAGCCCACTCTGAGCAGTTAGAGTCAGCATATTACCCCCAACAATCCAGGTCCTCATTTTACCAGCCTCAGAAGGATGGAAGGCTGAGTCAATCTCAAACCCATCAGGATCGAACTCCAGGCTGTGGGCAGAGTTAACCTGCAGTACTGCATTCTAACCACTGTGCCACCTGGGCTCTTCAGCAAGCAAACATATTAATGCAGACATTGGCAGCCAGATGGTCTGCCTGGGCCAGTAGAGCTTCCTTGGACAAATAAAAGCCTTGAGGAGCGCTCATTTGTGCTTCCAAAAGCATCTTCATTCAAGGAAACCTGCAAGAACTGGAAGGAACCTCTGGGAAACTCCCAAGTAAAACACCAGGAGCAGAGGAAGACGTATCAAGCTGATAGTCTCATGCAGAGCCTATTTTAAAGACACTGGGTTTCCTTAAAATTCCACTTACATCTGGATTATATAAAAATTTAAAGCTACAGAGGTCTTCAAACAGCAGAGGAATTTAACTACCTGGTGAGTGTTCCTTTTGCCTGGGGCAAGATTAAAATAAAAAGTAGAGAAACAATTATAAGGATTTAAAAACAATTAAAAAGCTTGCCAAGAGTTTAAACCGCAGAAGTTTAAAACAGATTAGGGGACATCTGAATTTGATAGACTGTTTATTTTAAATCACTTTTGAGTTAATTAATACATATTCTGTTCCAACAAGAACTCTTTAAATTTCGTAAGACTGATTAGTCTTATTAAACAAAGACAATAAGGGAAAGTTGTAAAAGATCATGCCCGTAAAACTAAGATGTGCTGAATGGGGCTAAAGAGTTAAGGACATAAGAAAAGAAGAAAAAAATAAAGCCTTTTTTTTACTTTTTAGGTTTTTTCTGGAACATATATAGCATGCTGAGGGTTTTTTGTCTTGACCTGTTCCGTAGTTTTTTTGGAGGGAACTTAAGGAAATTGGGAGAGGAAAATTGAAGGTAAGTATTTGGAGTAACGAGGTACTCCCATGTGTCATCTCTCCTGCGTTAGCTGCACTGGCTGCCTGTGGTTTTCCGGGTGCGCTTCAAGGTATTAGTGACCATCTTTAAAGCGCTCCATGGCATA
>JANHZT010006358.1:31337-44397 GCA_032468215.1 Stegonotus admiraltiensis
TTATTTTGGGCTGTGCACCGCCCTGAGTCCTTCGGGAGAAGGGCGGTATATAAATAAAATTATTATTATTATTATTACTTAAGTACAAAATACCCTACCTAAATTACTGAAAATTGTGGAACAAGCCAAAAAGTGATAAAGAAATGCTGTGGAATCCCTTTTAAGAATTTGTTTTAAGTTGACATAAATGTGTATCATACCAAATACAAGTACACAGAAAGTACTGAAATGCTACACCTGCTTCTAAGGGTGGATTGGTTTGTTCACATAATTACGTCTTACCAATCACAATAAAAGCAATCTTACCTTTGTGTCAGTCATGTTATTTTTACATGCCTGCAGTGAAAGGTGATAGCAGACAAGCAAAATCACATCATTAAAAAAGAGATCTTTGAAATAAACAGGGCACTTAAAACACTAAATACATAAAATAATAAAAAGAGAGACTTCATCCTGAGAATTAATAAGTTGTGATCAAAAGGAAGAAAACTGATCTGGTTTCCTATGATAGAAGGAAATGAATCTCCAAATAACAAAATTAGACTCAACTTCCTCTGGGCAACAAAACAAAATTAGCTGAAACTAAGTTCTAATGAAATTTGAATTGGAAAGTTTCCAGTTAAAATTAGGAAGAGCTTTCTTGCAAAGACTCATTTAAAAAGGACTAATTAAATAACTGCTGGTTGTAGAAAGCCTGTAACTCATGCAAGCTAACCATCCCAGAACTGTTGCTATTCTATTAAACAACTTGCAAAAATTATGAAGCCCATCAACATTTCAAACCAGTATTTTAGATTGTATTTTTACTTCAGATATGATGCGATTTAGAAAACTATCTACTAAAATCAAATAATATAGATCACTGCCTTTTATGTTTCTTATTATTTACAAGCACTCCATGCTAATTTAGGAATATTTTCTTAGCTTTTTCAAGAGAGGTGGAACTTTAGCACAATGTAAACTTGCTTTCATAGTCACTGAATACTTTCAAAATATGATAGAAATAACATTAAGAATTACCATAAATAATATACATTAAATGTATTAATTACTTCCACATTTTTTTCAGAATAGCCTAACTTTCAGGTGTCCTATAAAATCATCCTCCAACTAAGATATGCTAACTGTAACTCATACAGTAATAAAGTATTTCATTTATTTACAAGTATTTCAGGGGTATCTTTGACTATAACATAAACGAAAAAGCCTGAATGAAATATAAATGTGCACGTGTGATAAATATATTTTCCCATTCAGCTGCATTATTCACTCCATAGGCCCAGTGGTGGGTTTCAAAATTTTTTACTACCGGTTCTGTGGGCGTGGCTTGGTGGGCATGGCAGGGGAAGGATATTGTAAAATCTCCATTCGCACCCCACTCCAGAGGAAGGTTACTGCAAAATCCCAATTTCCTCCTGATCAGCTGGGACTCGGGAGGCAGAGAATAGATGGGGGCGGGGCCAGTCAGAATTTTTACTACCAGTTCTCCGAACTACTCAGAATTTCCGCTCCTGGTTCTCCAGAACTGATCAGAACCTGCTGAAACCCACCTCTGCATAGGCCACAGAAAATATGCCCTATGAGGCTGTATGTCTGGACACTTTATTGTTCAAACAAGGTTTTTATCATGAGAACTTCTGAAAGAAGTGTGTTTCAGATTTCTTATAAGACAACAAATAGGGCCCTTTTGTTCCAAAGAAAAAGAAAATATAATCTTGTAAAGGTCTGCATGCACTAGAAAGTGCATAGTAGCTCTTGGGATCGCAGCTTGTTATAATTGGATCATTTATCTTCTCATTCAGTAGCATATTATTTATATGTACAGATATGTGTGTGTATGTACGTATATGTGTGTTATGTAAAGGTATGGGTAAATATAGACTTTCTTTTGAGAGCAGGCAACAGAATTTCATTTTTAATGTGGGCAGTGCTCTTACAGTAAAAAAAAATGACAATAAAGATTATCTTATGTTACTTTGATGTTCTGTCCCACTTGTCATAAAGGGTGTAGCACTCAAACTACATGAATATTCCTATTTCAGTAATCATATTAAAATGTGTTACTGTATAAAGTATTCATTTGCACAATAGAAAACCAGGTCCCAGACCTCTGCTCTCAACTTTTGGGTTCAACACTGTTTGCATCTTGAATACCCAAGGACAGAATTCCACTCAGGATTTCTCCACTGGATGCAAAAGGGGGGATTTATTTTGACTGTTTCCTCCTTTCTTCTTTAGCTCACATAAATCTGATAGGGTACTGAGATTTTATTTTGGAATAGTGCAGAAAACACAGGAGACCCAGTGGTGGTTACCTTCTTCCATTTATTCCCGGCAACAACTTTGTAGAGCCAGTCTAAGGTATTTTGGGAAAAAATGTATTATTCATGCACAAGCTCTTGATTTTTCACTCAAAACATACCTACATTTATATTTGTTAGGAATAGGAGCATCTAGTTAATTTGAAAGTAACTGCACAAATAAAAATTTCAGACTTTAAAAATGGAGGGATTTCTGCGAGAAAAGTTCTATCATTTTCACAATTAAAGCACACACTGTAACCAAATGCCTACTCAATATTCAAGCCAGGCCTGATTGCATCCATAAATGTAATATAAGGCAATATTAATCTACATTTTATACTAGAAGAAATACATGAACTCAGTATTAGGAAGCATTTTTATTGTTGTTGATACGGAGTCCTTTACATCAAAATCAAATGACAATCCAAGTATTCTGCTCAATATTTTAATGTCATACTACATTTAAAAATTGATCTTTTAAAAAAATATCAGTGCACTGTATTAAAAGTAGATTTACACATACAATATATGTAACATTACAAACTGTGCAATCTAATTACATATTTCATTTTTACCATTTTGGTTGCTAAAATTATTGTAGTGCTGTAAATTGTGCTTTCAAACATTATGTTTTGTGCACTGGAGCCCTTTGGGTAAATGATTCATTTCTTCCTGGGCTGTGCTATTTTTTATTTTTACAGCAAAAATGAAGACCAACATGGTATGAAAATATGCTACATTGTTTCAATTGTTAAAATATTATGAAATGTTTGCATTAGAAATCATTATAAATTTGAGAGCCATGTGTTGTTTTTTTTAAAAAAAAAATCAGGTTCAAATTCTGCTACTTAAATATGTGATATGGCAGGGCTTTATTTTTTCCTTATGTTTTAACACGTTTTTTTAAAAAAATATATAACTGCAGAGGTAAATATCTGAATGCACCAGTTTCCTTTTAGTGTTTTACATAATTACTTATTATATTAATGGCTCATGAATGCCTTATAAATTAATGCAACCAAACAGCTATTTAAAATGGGAACACAAAGGTGAAAAGTCAGTAACCACCAACAAAATTAGAAATTTAACAAAAAGGATACCAAAATGCAATTAAGCCTGGCAGAAATTGAGTTTAGTTAGAAATAGTTTTAAATAATTAGAAACTAAAAAAAAACCCATTATGTAGGATGAGTGACTTTAAAAGCAAGAGATCTTGTGCAATGAATAAGGCAGGTGATGAGCATAAATAATTCTAGTGTGCCAAAAGGAAAAGACAAAACAGTGATTACATAAACCCTCAGTTTTGAAAACCCTAAATAAGAAAAAGTCCTGTGGCACTTTGAAGACTAACTTTCACAGATCATGATGTATCCTACAAACAGTGAGGGAAAAGAATAACATTATTTGCTTACTTTTAAAAAAGGATGAGACCAGTAAGTTTCTCCCATGTTCAAAGTGTCAGACTTTTAAGCAGGCTATGTATGAATGGGAGCCAGTTATTGGGGTTAAAGGGCTAGACTAGAATTGAGCAGACTCAGATTCTAGCCCACCCTTATAGGCATTTTATTTATTTATTTATCTATTTATTTATTTATTTATTTATTTATTATTATTATTATTAAATTTTTATATTGCCTCTCGCCTCCCTATAAGGGGGAAGGTTTGGAAGTTGTCAAAATGACTATTTGACATTTTCTCTTGGGAAATGGACATCTCGCTACGTTCCCTATTGGACCAGCAGGGCAGACTATGTCTACAATAGGGGTCCAACCTTGGCAACTGTTAAGACTTGTGGATGTCAACTCCCAGAAATCTCCCAGCCAATTCCAGGAGTTGAAGTCCACAAGTCTTAAAGTTGCAAGAGGTTTACAACGTTCAGTGAAAAGGTTTTCATCTGCAGTAGTTTGATTTAGGCTGATTACGTATCAATAAAAAGTGGGAGACACTGAAACTCTGTTGTTCATGGTATAACATTCAGAGTTTGTTCTTACTTAAAACAGGGAATGGAAATATTACAAGCAAGAACCAAGGATATAAAATGACTTTCCTACTACCAAAAGGAAAGGTTTTCTTTGAAGATGGGGCACAATAGAGATTCTGAGATTATTATGGATAATATGCCTAATAGCATGGAAACATACAATGTGAGTCATTATTTATCCATATAACTATATCAAAAGGGCAGAGGATAGGCCATCTGCAATCCCACAGACTCATTCGATTTCTTAAAAAATATGTTCAGAAGAGTTGTTTATTAGCGCCAAACTAACCTCAATTATGTACATGTGTGTATGCATGCATGTGTGCCCATACACAGAATTAGATGTGTTATGACAGGGCACTATTGAAATGATCAGATCCTGATTTCTTTCTGTCATGCATCTCTTATAATCAAAATCTGATATACTGGATACATTCTTATACTTAAATCATTGAATACATTCTCATTATTTAGCTTGGTTCTTAGGTGATTATGTATTTAATGGACCCTCCTTTAACCCCCCACAGCTTATCATAATAAATCTGCAAGTTTTTGTTGCTTTTGCAGTAACAGTCTAACATAAGCTACCTCCAATTGTTTTCATAATCCTAAAAAAACATGATATATTATATTTTAAACTCCTAGCTCTATCTTAAAAAGTAAAACTTACATTTTTGCAGTAATTTTTCATTCATGGTTATAACTGGATTGCCTTATTTCAATTTTAAATTGACTTTATTTTCTGTAGTTCCAAATTGTAAAAAATGGAGATGTGCTGTGATTTGAGGACAGTACAGGAAACCAATCCCACTGAAGTTATCTGAGGTCATTCCTTTATTTAGGAAAACATCTTGGTAACCTAATCCTAATTTTTTCTATCTATCCAAAGTTTGATAACTGAGTGAAACTGGCACCTTTGTTCACTGTGTCTGTCACTGACAGTGGCCATTTCTAAGACCAACCACACACCCTTTATTTGGCAATTAAAAAAGCAGCCCCAGTAATTTTAAATTGAATTGTCTCTTCTGAATAAATAGATCATGTTTATGGATTACAGCTATTTCTTGTAAATGAATTATGTTAGTATTGATGGAATATTCTTTTTTATAAATATATTTATTGGGTATGCAAAATATTAATGATTACAGTGGGAATGATTATTTGCTTAATTGACAATGGTGAATCGGTGTCAGTTTATATTTAACTTGGAATTATTTTTCCTAATTCAATGGAGAGCCTTTCTAGAATATTGTTCACACCTTAGACATAAATGATCATTAGCAACTATATGAAATCATTAGATTTGTTCCTATGTTTAATATTAATGTATAAAATTTCTGAAAACCTAAAATGATAACATATGAATTCCTTATTTAACATAACCATAAATACTATATTTTTAATTGTGCTAATATTGTATACTGGGCTCATTCATTTACGGTGCAATCAGAAAAGAAGTATTCTACTTTCATAACCTTGTAAGAAAAAATCGATTAAACCAACTTATTATCTACATTGAAATATATATATTTTCTTTCTCACTGTACTTTTCTTATGCCAATTTATTTCCTACTTCCTAGGTTAAATTGTCAATATTTATAGCCAGAAGCCATTTCCTGTTATGCGCGCCCTACCTACTGAAATACCACCATTATATAATTAAATAATACAAGGTGACATGCACTCTCAAATAAAAGTGCTTACTAGAGAAGCTACAGATCGTTTTGTTTTATCTAGTCCTGTTAAGGCATGTCTAACATACTGAGCCTATGTCTGCAGAACCAGGCTGGATGAATGGTCGTGATGAAACCGAATGTCTTTCTCCTTGACCAAGAGTTCTTTTGCGTTCACGAACTATTGCCTTTTGATGTCGCTTCATTCTTTCTAATTGTTCTTCAGCACTCATTTTTCCTCTTTGGGGATCTCCAGAGTATAAACGTTCCAAGGCACTCTTTGGTCTTTCCTTGAAAATGACACAGAACATGTTTTTAATGACAATTTTTTTAAAAAAAAGTTTTAGTATAACTCCAAACTACTTACTTTTTAATTAACTTACTATGGATAATATTGACATACAACTATGTTAGTTTAAGAGGCTGAAGATGACAGAACTATCCTTTCACTGTTTTCTTTCAATGCAAACTGTCCAAAAAAACAGTATGTAAACTTTGTAAACTTTTGTTTGGAAAGTCTATAGTTTGGAAAAATAACTGATTAAATTTCTAGGAGGAAGCAAATAACATAGAAAAATTGACTATAATTTTCTTCAAGACAATGGACATACTTTGGATGATGTGCAACTATCTAATTTTTCAGAAGGAGAACACACAATTAAGAATTATGTTACAGAAACTGTAACAACTAATCTAACCTAAAGTGAGATCTATATCCACAAACTTATCTTGATCTGTAAATAAACCCAGATTTAAGGTGCTTCCAGACAGATGGTTACTACTACCTAGAACTACAATTCCAAATGATAATAGATAGAAATTCTGTCTTTCCCTCCTTAATTTTTCTAATAAAAAGGGAAGAAGCAATGGGAAAATTTTGGGAAATTTCAAATGGGAAGCAACAGTGTCTAGATTTCCAGCCCTATAAAAATCTATAAATGTGGTAGGCCAACAATCTTAAAGCACTCATCATCTGAATGATCCTTGTAGGTAAATAATTTTAAACTACAAAGGATTATCTAAATCCTAAAGCAAAATGACACTACTAAAGTGTTGTTCAAAGCAAATGGCATCCTAATTAAACATATTTTACCTTGGAAGCATCCCTTCGAAGCGTTGAATACGATGAAACTGTTGATGACTGATGGAGTCTAGAAGTTGAACCAGATAATCCTTTAAAAAAGGCGAAAAATCTCTACTTAGAAAAAAAGTCCAGTTGGTATTTGTTAAATCTATGTTTTGTGATAACTTTTTAAAAATAGTGAGATCAAATGTGGAGAGTCTTTAAAGCCAAAAGTTGGAGTAGGGATGTGGACATTTCTATTGCTGCATTTCTTTCCTTCCTTTCATAATACACTATGTCCTATAATTAAGACATCTAAATGTCTTACTCAATTCTTCATTGAACTATATTTATTAAGGGTTTAATAGGAATCACTATTCTTATGATAGTTCTTTATTTCCTAGATGCTGTAATCCGAATTTCATAGTTTAGTGTTTCAGGAGCAGGATTTATGCATATATTTATTTATATACAGTGCATATAATTGATTCTTAAAACCTTGCCCTTTTAAAGTTGTATCTGGAGTTTCAACCCAGCCATGTGTCAAATGGTATTATCATTTAGAAATGCAAAACCATAATAAACATGACTTTCTAAAATACAGAAATTTCAGTCTCTTCACTCACCTCTGGTAGGTAATGTTTGGTATCTATTGTCAGTACCACGAAACCCAATGGAAGGTTGGCTCAGATCACCTCCTATTGTTACCAATTCAGGTTCGCTCACATATGAGCGGAGTTCTACCTACATGGATAAATATACAATTAAACTAGATTGCAACATTTTTCATATACTGCCTCCCTTCAATTACAGCATATTGGAAGACGGTACTAGAACTACAGTAAGGTTTGAACTGCAGTATTCAACCTGGGATGGAATGCTTACCCTGTAATCTCCATTTATGTACTGTCCAAGTTCACGGTCTCGTTTTCTTTCATCAGATTGACGTTTGAGACCACGCACTGATGTGTGCCTTATTACTGTAGCTTCTTTAGGAAGAGGTGGAACAGCTGGTGGGTTATCATCAGTGCTATACAGCTGTGGGAGAGGAGGTCTTGGTGGTGCTTCATCTTCCTAATATTGCATTAAAAAAAAAAGAAATGTGTTCATTGCTCCATGTGGAAAATAAACCAATTCTCCTGCTCAAATCACAGCAAATAATATATATATGAATTTAATACCACATTCCTTCAAGTTTTTTTCCTGGAAATTCCTCAGTCACAAGTCATTTATAAGCAGATTAACTCAAAGCATTAATTGCAATCAAGAACATTATAAAAAACCTACATCTGATTATCAGTGTTCATTATCCCATGTACTACACACAAGGAAATCCAATACCATTCTCTGTGCATTTTATCCCATTAACTACAAGAAGGCGGAATAATGGCACTTACAACCTTTGGTTTTAATTTCACTGGTGACTGGACTGGAGGTTCAACTTTTTTCACTTGTAGGGAGGGAGAAAACATTCTGGGCTGTGTATAAGGCTGAGGAAAAAGTCTGACTTCCAACGAGGGCTTGATAGGACTAGTTGGTGGACTTTGCTGAGTAGAAAGTTTGCTGTCTGTTGACATGAGAGTAGATGATGATGAAGGCACTAGAGGCTTTGAAAATGAAGGCACTGTTTTTCTTTCTGGAAAAATACACATTACATTCAGGTGTAGCTCAGAAAAATGAATAACCCTTATCTCCATAATGAACAGTATGAAAGTAAAACTAGTGTTTGGAAACCATCTTAAGATTTATTGAACTGTGTTTTTAGGAATACCCAAGTACATACATTTTAGGACAGCATTTCTGAAAACAAAGGTAAAGGTAAAGGTTTCCTTTGCAGATACGTGCTAGTCGTTCCCGACCCTAGGGGGCGGTGCTCATCTCCGTTTCAAAGCCAAAGAGCCAGCGCTGTCCGAAGACATCTTCATGGTCATGTGGCCAGCATGACTAAACGCCAAAGGCGTAAGGAACGCTGTTACCTTCCCACCAAAGGTGGTCCCTATTTTTCTACTTGCATTTTTTACGTGCTTTCGAACTGCTAGGTTGGCAGAAGCTGGGACAAGTAACGGGAGCTCACCCCATTACACGGCACTAGGGATTCGAACCGCTGAACTACCAATCTTTTGATCGACAAGCTCAGCATCTTAGCCACTGAGCCACCGCATCCCTCTGAAAACAAAAGGCATCAGTAAATCAATATATGTGTGCTTCCATATTATATGTTAGGCTAATTATACCTGAATCACAGAAGGAACAACTTGGCATACTTTTTGCAATTCATAATGTTTCCAACATAAAAGCTAAGCTACCTTTCCCTGATGAAGTTTCTGGTATATTAACACTCTCACATAATAATTTACTGATGCCTGAAAACAAAAACTGTGATTCAGTTATCATTGGTTATAAGATGGAAGCCCACATATATTGATTTGATAATATTCCAGTAGCTAGATATCAGCATTAAGCTTTCTTACCTGGATTCTTGATAGATTCAATGATGACTTTATAGTTGGATTTATTTGTACTTAGGCCAGCTGTAACATCTTCAATTCTCCACAAATCTTTTTGCATTTGAGTTTTCTCCTAATGAAAAAGTGGGGGAAGGAGAACCAAACCAATATTGGTTATACAAATAGAAATCAAGGACATTTTCTTTGCTTTCTTTCATTTTCTTTCTTTAAACAACACACAATATAACAATTCTTACATTGTTCAGCATTCTAACAAAAATGTATATTTACATATAATTTGTATAATTTGCCTCTGAAAAGGTACAGAGAAGGTACAGAGAAGGTACAGAGAAGTGAAATGAATGGGAAATCTGTCATGCTTGCTGGATTGAGATTCTTTGTTGGTTGCTTAAAGGGAGAGAACAGGATAAAATCCGCAAGAATCTATCACAACGTATTTTAAAATATAAAATAAGCAACCAAATTATAAAATCAAACAGTATTCAACATAAACATCACTAAAAACTCCCCAAATGAGGTGCTACCAGCAGATAACAATTTATTTAATAGCAATAAATTAATATAATATACACTGAACAAAGGAGGACACTCATATTTCTAAGAAAATTTCCTTGGCAAACTAAAGATGTCTAGTCATCCCAGAAAAAAAGGTCTTATTGGTTATTTTGTCATAGCATTGAGCACAGGCCAATGAGTGGGACATCAGATGCTTATAAAGAGTTGGTATATTTGCATGTACACATAGTTCTGGCATACTATGATATAATATGCACGTGAAGCTTTTTTTTCCCCTCTGGAGGAAAAAAAGGCTCTATTTCCCATCAAAATTAAATCTCCCAGTGAGATGAGATTTGACTAAAGCTTCAAACTATTTAGGGAATTGCAAAGTGCAAAAATTGAAAATAGCCCCACCTGAGAAAAACATGATTTATTCATCTGTTCTTGCAGACTTTGTTTCAGCTGGTTCACATCTTTTTCCAATTTCAGATATTCATTCCAGGCATTTTCCATTTCCTATTGACAAAGACAACAAGCTCACTTTGCCTTTTCATAAGCCATAAAAAGCTATGAAGCTGCTGGTTAAAGAACCTATTTAAGCAAGTATTTTATGCAAGTGTACACACAGTTAAAAGTACTTTAGCCTACACACACACACAGCTCTTATGTATACGTAAAATTGGACAATATAAAAAAATGGCATATAACATAAATGCATAGCTTTCATTTCCTTTTGTTTCAATGTCTACATGATAGCACTGGGTGAAATCATCCACTGTTTTGGAGTTCCATTTCATTAGTGTGCTGACGATACCCAATCATATCTTTCAAATTCAGACTGTGAGGCTGTTGAGTTCTGTCCTACTGCCTGGAGGCTGAATAGGATTGGATGGAGAGGAAACATCTCCAACTCAATGCTAGCAAGACAGACGGGCTCTGAGTGGGCCCCCCAGAGCTGGGGATAGTCTATCTTTGACCTTGGATGGGATAGCACTTACCCCTTCAAGGTTAGTGTGCAATCTAGGAATCTTCCTGGACTCACAGCTCCACTTGGAGAGGAGCTGTAGCCAGATAGCCTTTGCACAGCTTAATCTGTTGTGCCAGTTTTGTCCTTTCCTAGATCAAGGAGCTCTTCAGACAATCACTCATACTTAGTCATTTAGGGGCTTGAATACTGCTATACGCTTCTATATGGGGCTGTCCTTGAAGAGCACCCAGAAGCTTCAACTGATCCAGAATGCAGCAGCATAAGTACTGATGGACATGTCTCAGTATGTCCATGTAATACCTATTCTTTGTAAGATCCACTGCTGGCCAGTTTGTTTCTGGTTGTAATTTAAGATATTAGTTATTACCTATAAAGCCCTACATAGCATAGGGCCTGGTATGCCTATCTCCCACATATCTGTCCAGACAATTTTGCAGGGTTAGTGTCAGGGGTGAAATTCAAAATTTTTCCCTACCGATTCTTTGGGCGTAGCTTGGTAGGCATGGCAGGGGAAGGATACTGCAAAATCTCCATTCCCACCCCACTCTGGGGCCAGCTAGAGATGGTATTTGCTGGTTCTCTGAACTACTCAAAATTTCCGCTACTGGTTCTCCAGAACCTGTTAGAACCTGCTGAATTTCACCCCTGGTTAGCGTACACCAAATTCTTTCAATGAAACAATGTCATCTATTTGTACTCTGGAAGTATATCCTCTCTTTAGAAGTGCCTGCCTCTGAAACGAGGTTCTCCGGAAATCCAGATGCCCCCTCCCTCCGCCTGCTGTTCTACAGAAAAGCAGTAAAGACCTGGCTCTTCACCCAGGTCTTTAGCAAGGGAAGAGTGAGAAAATGGTTTTTCATAGTTCACCAATCCTACTTCATCAACCACCAAACTACATTGCCATGCAGTTCCAGTAGGTTTGATATGGAAAATAGGTTTATATATTAAATTAATTCTTAAAGCACCTTCTACTTACTGTAGATACTTTGGATATTTCAGCCCTAATATGTATGAGATCTTCTTGCAAAAGTTTCTGCTGATATGTAATTTTTTCTGTGTGCTGTGGTTGGTCTTTATATTGTTCCATCTGTCTATGTGATACTTCCAAGACAGATTCCAGCTGATCCTAAAGAAAATATTTTAAACATTTTAAAAAAAAACTGTGTACAAGAAAATTTATAGAAAATTTTAGAAGACCTTCCTTTAATTTAGTGTTTTAAAAATATTAATTTTCTACCCCAAATATAAATGTATCTGCCTGCCTGCCTGCCTGCCTGCCTGCCTGCCTGCCTGCTTATGTCTCCCTCTCTCCACCCACCCATCTCTCTCAAGGTCCAAAGATCTTGTATTCTTCAAACCCATTCTTGGATTTGGATACTGAAGGTGAGGAAAATTTGTTCAACTACTATATCTCTGGAGGAAAAAAGACCTAGTCTGCATAATATACATCACATCTCAATGACTGCAATTAATTTTATTTAGGGAGACTTCCTAAAGAGTATTGGTTCAGAATACCGGTATATTAATGAATTTGTTAATGGTGATGGAGTATACAGTTTGTTTCTGGGTGCCATTTAATATATGTGTGAAAAATTTAATACAAAAACATCTAGTACAAATCTTTCCTCTTTCTACAGGAGTCTTCTGAGGCTATTTTGTGGACTTTAACAACCCCAAATATATGTTTAACTGAGACCACGAATAAAGTTTTTCAATGAGTGCAACCCAGCTTTGAAAATCCCTTTCAGAGATGATACCCTCAACTTGCCTGAAATTCAGCGCTCTGTAAGCTAGGAAGATGAAAATGAGGATAGATATACTGGCATCATTCAGGTATTTTCCTACGCTTTTTAAAAATGTGTCCTTCCAGTTGGGAAGTTATTTAAAACAAACAAGAATTGCATAGACTCTATAAGAATTTAATATAGACTCTATAAGAAATTAATCTTTAAAATGAGAGAAAAGTTATGAAATAAGTAACTTGAATGCAATCATGTTGCTGTCAAGCACCAGGGAAATCAGGAGATTCAGGCAGTGATTTATTGCAAGATTTATTGCAAGCTTAAGCTCTCTACAAGAATCTGAA
>JANHZT010006358.1:47870-63392 GCA_032468215.1 Stegonotus admiraltiensis
ATGTGACAACCCCCCTGCACTCCCCTTTTGGCACACGACAGCAAAAAGGTTACCAGTTTTTCACCCTCCCCAGGCTCCAGAGGCTTTCTTGGAGCCTGGGAAGGGTGAAAATGGCCTTCCCCACCCCCCGGGAGGCCTTCTGGAGGCCGGAAACGGCCCATTTCCTGACTTCCGATGGGCCTAAAAGGCCCAAAAATCAGCTGGTCAGCTCACAGATGGGCGCTGGAGCTGAGCTAGGGCAACGCTCGCATGCCCACAGATATGGCTCCACGTGCCACAAGTGGCATAGGTTTGCCATCATGGTACTAGGATGATACAAGTAAACCTATGTTATATAACTGCAAATGGAACCCTGGATTATTCACCCAAAAATAAATGACATTTGGGCAACCTTACCCACTTTTTCCTATGAATATCCAAGGTAAACTGAAACTATGCAGATAAGACAGAAATCTAACCTAAAGCATCCAATCCAAGGCATACACAGATCCTAGAAATAAGTATTTGAATTTCCACTCCACTACTTGATGTGGTGTAAGGATACTACAAGATACTTAACATCTAACAGAATCTTTCAGAATATCACAGATAAGACTCCAAAATCTATTTTTCATTTTTATATAACCTCTGAAAAGGATGAGTAGATTCTCTTAGTCATCCAACGTTATTATTCAGTTACTCCTCTATCCCCTGGATTCCCAAGCTACTATAGCCTTGGAATTTAGAAATGTTCTAAAATCATATAGAAAGCAAAAAATGTACAGTGTAAAATAGAATACCATTCCTATGTAAAAATACATACAAAACATCTTAATAAAATATGGATTGCCAAGGGAAGGCTTTTTGGCAGGGGTGGGGGGTGGGGTCTTTACTTTTGTTTGCTTTTTCCTGTATGAAAACCAAACAGAATCATGAGCTTGTATCATTTCAGAAATATTTATCAAGATAATGAAGTCTGGTAGCTTTAATGCAGCACCCAGCCAACTCTGGATTCTGTTGAAAAGCTAGAAAAGATCAGTTCTGGTTGCCAAGAAAAATACATGGATGCTTCTCTGAAACAACTGGGAGTTGAACTTAACTTCTCAGAGACACTTCCTAATTTCATCTTGGTAAAAATCTGGAACAAAAATCTGTACAGAGGGATTCCATTTTAAAAATTCACATGATGTAGAGTTCTTATTTTATGTAATATGACAGATTTAAGATGGCATTCAGTCTGAATGCTGTGGGACAGAAATTCCTTTAAGATACCAGATTCACAGCCTGAGCGCACAATTAAATTTGACCCTGAAATTGATACCCAAATAGAGTCTCTGGTTAGCTAACACTTTTTATTTAAAAAATGTGCCGTATTATTTCCTCTTGGGGAAAGATGATCTTTTAAATGTAACCTATGCCTTGGCAACCTCCAGAATGATTTATTGCAAGTTTTTTATCTGAGATACATTCAGAAACTTCAAATATGGTAGTAGATTCTTAATGGAATTCTTTTTTTTTTTTACTAAATATACCATTCTAAGAGTTTTATTACTTTTCTGAATACTGCTGGACATAATAAAAAACAGAGGTGAAACCCAAAATGTCCTAAAACCAATATAGGCTTTTTTCCCCCATATATGAAAGAAGGTCATTATAATGAGATTCTAATAGTAAGTTATTCACTGCTTTATTTATTTTGCATACCTTACTATAGTTAAGGATTTGTGTGATGTTTAGTTTATCCTTTATTCCTATGACCCCAGAACCCCATAAATCATACTTTTGAATTTCAGCAGCAAAACATAAAAATGTGGTAGCACTTGGCAAAAAAATGCATCAAAGCTCTACAGATTTTATTTTCCTTTAAATTAATACCAGAATTCTGCAATGGATAAAGAGATCAAGGAACTGACTGCTTTGCTATACTCTCTTCCCCATGGCACTTGGAAAAGGGAGGAAAAAATAGAATTCTTCCCCAAAAAAGAAGTTAATTTTTGAACTAAGTGAAAAACCAAAAGGTGTTCTTTTCTACGCTTTATTTAACATTATATATGTCCCAGGATCACTTTATTCTATTCCAATAAACCAAACCCAAAAGTTAGGGCTTTGTTTTTAACTTCCAATTATTGGCTTGCTTGGGAAAAGCAAAGCAAAGGTTCTGTTATGCAAGTAACACTGAATAAACCACAGATGGAATTCCCAGTATCTTGTTACATCACCACAAAAATGCTGTGATTATATACTGGTAATTGCATCCTAATGCCAATATATATATATCTAAGTTGCAACCATTGTGTGATGTTATCACATTTTTTCTAATTTGTCTTCCTGCCCCTAGAAATACTGACCAGGGGATGGGGGAGAGTCCTGTTTTGTTTAGACATTCTACTGCTAGAAGGCATCCAGCAATCACTAGCCATCTTTAGACATGACTTTCACATGCCCAATCTAACATAAAGTAGCAGAGAGCAGCTGCTCCTTTTTCCTGGTAAGTAAAGAAAGATGCTTTTATATTTACAGCACATTTGTTTAAGATTGTATGCCAACATTAAACTTTAACTATAATTTTAATTGAATTGTAATTATTTTGCCCTCTTAGGAAATTACGGATTTAATTTGTAAAGAAAATTACTGTGGATTGGATTTAGACAACTGGAAGTGGAATGCTTTCTTATTTTCCTTTGTAGCATTTCTATCTAAAAAGCTAGTTCAAGGGGACAACTGAAGAGGGAAGTGATAAAAAAAAACCCAAAACCCTCCAGTAATCCATCCTCCTGGTAATAAGAGGAAGGGCCTTCAAATTTTTGCATGGAACTTCCTGGATCTCACTGAAAGAAACAGATTGAGTTTTATTTTCATTTTACCATGTATATTTTATTTGTAATTTATTCTAGCTATGCACGAAAGAAATCTAATTAACAAGTGACTTATAAGGCAACCGTATTACATAAACCACTAGGGAAGTATATCTGGAAAAAAATGAAAAAAGTAATATTACTAGAATGACATTTTATGTGGATATGTTTTACCTTCAGATCCAAATATTCAAGGTCTTTCTTCAGCTGGATGTACGTATCGTCAGCCTGCAAATAAAAAGATACCACAATAGTAAAATATAATTTACTGCATAACAAGACTCTGTTTATCAAATATGTCTAGAAGTTTCTGCAAAAATCTATATATTCAAGTGGTAGATCTGGTGTGAAAAAATATTGATGATCACTATAGGGCAGCAAAGAATATTAAGTTTTCTGTTTCTCTTTGCTGCTGTTTATGATCATTTGAAGCTTTGCAGCTCAGATCTGATTGAACATAAATGAAAACTATCCAGCAAGGAAGAATACTATGTTCTTAGCTTTTCCAAGTGATAGTTATAGTTGAATGAGGTGAACAAGTCAATCAATGGAAGCAAACACTCAAAAATAAAGACTTGTAAGCTACCAAATTGGTTAACATGCAGTATTATATAAATCCACACATCTGAAATTATTTTAAAAATGTTACTTTTAGGAGTTAAGATTTAATGTTAGACTACTTAAATTCATCAAGTGACACCATAGTCACGTTCATTATTTAAAGCACATGTTTTCCCTCAGGTTAATTTTATAGTATGAAACCAAAAGAACCTAGTGACTGTCCGAGCATATTAAAAATGGACAGTCTGGTGACAACCACTGTTGCTCATTAACATCCTGAAACAGAGTCACCCTGCAAGCCAAATAAACATTTTGTTCTAGTTAGCTGGTAAGTAGAAACTGAGACTAGGAGTTAGCTTAGTTTCTGATAGGAAAAAAAAAATCCATAGAAAAATGAAAAGGCAAAAGGAGGGAAGATGTCTTTTATAATAATGCCAACATAGGACCAAGCCTGCCCCAAGAAAATACCCAAATTATATTCTACATAGAAAGTAGAACGGTAACCATATAAATAATAAGATAGGAAGCAGAATCTTCTTGGGCATTTTCAGTGGGAAATATCTAAAATGAATCCGAAGCATTGTACAGCTCTAAAAGTAATTATGAAAGATGACTGTCATTTTCTGTACCATTTATTTAGGTCAAACTTCAAAATGACATTCCTTGCTTTACATAAATAGCAACTATGTGAAACTCTTATGAAAACTTCTCTGTGTAAAATTGCAGTTGGTTTCTGATGCAAAAGAACCACCAATATATACATGAAGAAATGACATAATTCTGAAATATACCATATGTATCCAAGAGGAAAAAGGAAAGTTTTTTTTCTCCAAATAAGTATTATAAATGGGTCATTTTATATTTGCTGATTTAGTTTCAACAATTTCAAATTCTTAAATTGTTGAAATCAAAGAAATGAAAAAGATGCAAGTATCAGTAACCATCAGGTATCTTTAATGATTGGTTTGAACACTTCTCTACTGAATTCAAATTCTTTGTGAAACATAAAGAATTTGAATTCTTTTTTCCCTTCACTATCATCTCTTTACTTGCCTTATCTCTGCTTAGTTTTGTTCCACCATTTTCGCTTCCCTTCCCTTTCCCTTCCCTGAACAGTTAACTTGCTTCTATTCTATTGCCATCCTAATTTTCTCTATCATCTGAAAGGGAAGAGAAGATTGTATGTGTATTGTGCAAGTAATAATTGTTTTTACTTTTACATGCAGGTGTGGATCATTTAATTTTGCAAATATAATTTTCAAAGGCAAATATAAACTTTACCATTTTCAAATACATATTTTATAAATATAGATGTAATTTTTATTTCAATTAATATGTATATATATTTGTTTATAATATTTATGTATTGTAATGCTCCTAGGAAAACTGGCCTGCAGCAATCCAATAAGTCATAGTATTTTTTTAAAAATATGCCTTATTACAAATATTCAAATTTTACTCCCAGAGGTGAGATGAGCCCCCAGGGTTAATTTCTGATTCTGCCAATAAACATGGGTGTCTAAGAGTGTTATGCAACTCTGGGGATGGCTGGTGGCATGAGGGCACTCTCGCTATCTTATTAACCTTTTAGCTTTGTGAATTTTTTAACCTTGACTCTTATTCTTAACCTGTAAATTTTAACCTTGCTTTTAATTTTGGTTTCATTTGTATTTTTAGTTACATTTTTATATTATTTTATTGTGTTTTCTGTAAATTGTGTCAGAGGCACTAGACAAGATACAGAAACTTGATAAATGAATAAATGTTGTTCCTGCTTTTTTTTTGGAATATGGCTTCTGATAGAATATTTCTGGGTAAGATAATATTATGAGGGAGGAAATCTGTATGAGCAGAAATGAATGATAACAGCAGAATGACAATCAATTTTGAAAATTTGGTACGTTATCTTACAAATGTTTCTAATAAGAAGTTATTAGTTTAGCTAATATATTTTTTGGAGTGTGCCTTCACACACACACACACACACACACACACACACACACACACACACACTCTCACACGTCCCACCCACCCATACATTGGTAACAAGAATGGGAAATCTCTAAGATTAGCCTCAACTAGCACTGGCCACCCCAGATTGACATAGTAAAGAAATTGGATACTCTACAGGGTTTTTCCTGGGTGCATAATATGCCTAAAAGCAGTCCTCAATTTATAACCATACTGGGACCAGAATTTCTGTTGCTAAACAAGCCAGTTAAGTGAGCCATGCTCAATTTTACAACCTTTTTTGTCGCCGTCATTATGAGAATCTGGCTTCTCTCATTTTGTCTAAATCCAGCTGGAAAGGTTGCAAAAGGCAATCCCATGCAACCCAAAGACATTTATTTACATGGTTGTAAATAAATGCCGGTTGCCAAGCACTCGAATTTTAGTCATGTGATCATGGGGATCCTGTGACAGTCATAAGTTGACGATTGGCCATAACTCACTTTTTTCAGTACTGTTGCAACTTTGAATGGTACCTAAATAAATGGTTGTAAGTCAAGGACAACTTGCACTCTCACTTTTGGTGGGAATGTCTACAATTCAGGGCCACAATCCTTTCAGATAAGTACAATATATAACTATCCAATATATAACTATCCTCGTGTATTTAGACCTTCCCTCATTGTTAAAATACATGACTGAGGGTGAGGAAAAAAAAGCAGGATGTGATAAATGCTGGTTTCCACTGTAAATTATCAAAAAGGCTTACGTTTTTTAAAGCCAAAACAGATGAATCTACAAAACAATACTTTTTATTTACTTTTTAAATATGTTTTGTTTTAGAACACAACACAGCATTCACAGAAGTAACACTGAAGCAAAATAACAGCCAAAATGCAGTTACTCATATGCCACAGCCCCTATAGTATAAAAATGCTGATAATTATTTGCACGCAGGAGCAAAGTAAAATTATGAATGATCCAGGGACTTGAACAGACGGAAGAATGGGCAAGGAAGCACGGACTCAAGCATGGCACCAGTGAAGCACTTGCAGAGTCACAGAACATCATATGCAGCACAGATGAGCCAATCAGCAGCTGACCTGATAAGTGGAATTGGTTGGCAAGTGCTGTAGTAATTGGGCGATTGTGTAATTTCGTATATGAGCCAACTTAGCCTGATGTCTCCTTAATCGAATGAGAAGCAATGTTAGCTCTTCAGGCTGCAGGTATTTGGACACATTGCAAAGAGGAAATTAGCAGTTTTCAGGGAGAATCACCATAGTTAAAAATCTTCACTTAACATGCCAATAAAAATGTTTATCTGACATGACCGAGCAGCTAAATTTTTCTACTTTTGCTTGAAGGCTAAAAATGTATGTCACAACACACAAAATAGGGCTGATCCCTCTACTGGAATGTTATTTACAGTTCTGCTTAATAATCCAGCAGCAATGAAAAAGGGCACCATTAGTGACAGGAAGTTCAAACTACTTCATTCCATAAACATGACATGAAAAATCAATAAAGATTCAGACAACCTTATAAGTTCTATCGGAATCTATTAGTACACAGACAAGGAAACATATATAGCCAATGCTTACCGATTTCCCATGCAAACTTGGAGCACTTACAGTATGGGTCATATATCCCATTGTAGGCATGGAACGTCTATCTATGTGTAGAGAGTTCTGTATAAATTGAAAGGCAGCATTAAAGAGACATTTTAAGTGGGAAAATATTTTTCTATTCTTTTACACTTTAGAATTCCTAGCTTCTGTGTCCTGAACTGATTTATACAACTTTCTCCCTAAACAAGAAAATATTAATTTGTTAATTAACATAACATGTTTTTTTTACAATATATGCACTTTTTCTATCTTTGTATACGAATATTATATCTTTTTACAAAGTGACATAGTCACTAATTTTTTTTTACATGGTATGTCTGTTTAAAGAACTATCAGTACAAACTTTTTGCTTAATAACAAATACTTTTGTTCTAAAACCTTGGTTCAATGAGCTATATTTTCAAAAGTTTACACACGGACAATTTATTGAAATCAATGAGATTAAATGTAATATTTTTATAATCATGTAGTGTGCTCACCCTTCTGTCTCTCAAGAAGTGACAATATCCGGTTCCCATTCAGATAACTTTAGATTAATGAGCAATTAAAGCCCATATCCCATGAATCTTGTTTCTCTAAACCTAAAATTAGCTACATAATCTGACCTTAATAAGAAAGTGGCAGTAGATAACCTACCACTTTACAGTACCCAATTATCAGATAACCTGAGGGTTATGTAGCATGGTAATTTAATTTAAATTAACTGATTAATAAACTAGAAAAAACAGGTTTTCTTCTATTTACTCACTTTTACAGTCTGGTTTCGAATCTTCCTCGGTGAGCCGACAAAAGGAACATCTATTGTTTGTGTCTCCTCAGATGGTTTGACAGTAACCCTTTCTGCAGGTGTATGTGGTCTTCGTGATATAAACACTTTAGGTGGTCCTGGTGGAGGTATTTCAGATGGGGAAGGGGGAACCGAAACCGAACGTGGAACTTCTAATGAACTTCTTCCTTTACTACTATCTGTAAAGTCTGGAGAACTAATATAAAGAGGTGCAGTTGGGCTCCCGTGTTTAAACTGCCTTCTTTGTTGCCATTCATACAGCTGCCAAACAGTACCATCTTTGTTAGCTTTTCTCTCATCATGGGACATCTTCAGGTGGCTTACCCGATCTTGAGCATATTTGTAGTCACTTGGCAAATCACGATTTGAGGGAGGGGAGCTTCCAGAAGATTGCCTAGTGTTCTTTGGCAAAGTATGATAATTTTCAGGAAAGGATACAGAATGGCTTGGTACTTGGCGAGTAAGAGTCTGGTCAGATGCAAGACTGTAAGAAAGTGGCTTTGTTAGGGATTAAGCAAAAAGCAACTCTTATTAAAAACATTTGCAAAATTGAAATTTAGAACAGATTTTGGTAGACAGATTTTTGCAAATTTTGGTATATAGATAACAATGGGCCAGAGTGTATAATCCATGGAAAACAATGTTTATAGGAAGTCCCTCCATTATTTTTTAAAAAAATGTAACTACAACAAAATTGTTAGATGTCACTACAATTTTGTATTCATTCACCAGGAACACTTACCACTAGATGGTGGAGTATACCATTCATCAAAATATTTCATCAAGTTGAAAAAAATAAATTTTAGCGCTTAATAATCAGTATAAATACACTGAATTTAAGTGTGGAGAAAGGCCTCTTATGTATATATAATTATTTATTTACATTGATCTTATCTTGCAAAAGCTATTTCTAAAATACGATGTTCACCAAAAACAAAGAAAGTAATTGAAGTTGCTGTTGAATTTTAAATATATAATTTTATTACCTGGCTTCATGTGAGTTATTGTTTATAGTTCAATACAAAAAATTATGACAAATCATAAATTTATATAGTCTAATCTTTTGCACAATTAATAGATGGTTAACTTTCTGTCATGTTTTCAGAGAAAAATCTTGACTTTATGTCTCAAGAAGTCAAGGAAGGCCTTGTAAAACCTAACTGCAATCAATACTATACAGTGATTATGAGTGGTAAGCATGACCTCTTGCCCAAAATGAAGTTGCAGAAGAATACAAATAAGAATGGACAAAAATTATTGACTGCCTCAATAAACAGAAATGTATATTTTAGACCAAAGTTATGGTCTACAAGGCTATAAAATATAGAAAGCCCAAAATGGATTGAAAAGGTAAAAGATAATCTTCTTTTCTCAGTAATTGCTCAATCTGTGAGATCCTTGATAAACAGTTAGATAGGAGATAGGAAACTTTCATAGTTCTGATTTTTCAACCTGACCTTTAGAAACTTCTTTCTCCCATCCAATTTTCTAGACTTCATAATACGAAAAATCACTTTCTCTATATGTGATGCCCAATCTAATTTTATAGGTATTTCCTACCACTATCACTTTCCTTTCTGAAGAATTTGCATCCAAAATCTATATAATACTTACCACTCTGAATTGTTCTTTTTAAAACTATTTAGTGAAAAAAAAAACCAGACAAATTAAATGTGGTATGAATATATATCGTATTCAGATAGATTGGAGTTACACTGGTCTGCACATTCTAATTCCTAAATTCCAAGAAAGATTTTTTTTCAAGAAAGGCTCTATGTTGCTGCTGCTCCTATATAATTGTGCTAGAAAAGAAAATTAGGAAATCAGGAATATTAACTGGGGGAATCAAGAAAAGTACCAAACGTCTACTTTAAAATAGTGAAATATAGAACAAACAGTCCTAGCTTACTAACCTTTTTGTGTCTCCTTTCTGGACTTTTACCCAATGTTCTACGTGAGTCAGATTACTTTTCCTTTGTGTCTCCTTATTTTGTGTTGATCTGGGAATAAAGCCTCTTTTATAGACAGTGATACCATTCTGCTCTACTGGACCTGCATTTAATGAACTTGGAGGCATCCCATTCTTCTCAAGAGTCTGAGTTGCTTGAGGCCGAGAGAAATTTGATGTGGGATTCAGTGCTCCACCAGGTTCTAATAGTTGTTTAGGTTTCTCCCATTTGGAATCCACAGCCTTCTTCCTTGCAGTGTAGTGTTCATCATCTCTTACTTTTTTCATTTCTTCATGTTTGCCATATGAAGACATTTCGGGTGATTTTCTGTAGCGTCTTTTTGCATCAGCAGGTTCTAACTTTGCAACTTCTTTGTAGGCATCAATATGATTAGCTTGAGGGACAGCTTGCTGATCTGTTTTTTCTGTTCCTCTAAGGAAAAAAGAAATCCACAGACACTAAAGTTAGCACAGTATTTTGAATCACTTATGTATGCTCAGATTTTATAGTTTAACTGAACAGTTTTTGTTTTATTGCAGAGGCTGCTAATACTTTCTGATCCCAGGCCTTTTAATTCCTCACCTTTAAACCCCCTCAAAATCTGATGCAATTGACAATTTCGTATCAAAATAGAGTTTTTAAAATGTTTACAATTATTTTAGTTTTATATAAGTTTTAGAAGTCTCAAATTTCCTTGTAACTTTGCCAGTTGCAATGCAATGGCTAAAAGAATCAACATGTAGAAGAGTAGCACAGTGTATTAGCATGATATACAAGCCTAAAATTTGGGGACCAGAGGTGAGATCAGAAGTGAGATATGCATATAGAAATATAGAAATATATATTTTCTATATGCATATACATTGGACATGATGAGTCTAGAACACGGGTGTCAAACTCGGGGCATCACATTGTTGTCATGTGACATTTCTCAACATTTTTTTCTTTTTGCAGAGCTGGGATGGGCATGACCTGCATGTGACACATCTGGCACCTGGGCCACCAGTTTGACACCCCTGGTCTAGAATAATTAACGTATTATAAAATGTAGCCTTTCCTCTCAATTATTAAAATACCTCTCTTTCTCTTTTTTCTTTTGAGTAATTTTTGAATAAATTAGTCCCTGCAGTTTTCTTGGCAAGGTTTTTCAGATGTGCTATGCCCTTGCCTCCTTCCTAGGGCTGAGTATGATTGGCCCAAGGTCACCCAGCTGACTTTATGCTCAGTTGGGACTAGAACTCACAGTCTCCCAATTTCTACCCAGTACCTTTAATCTCTGAACAGGAAATCTGCTTTCCACTGGCCCATGCAATTATTTATTTGACAAGGAAGGAAGGAAAGTGAGTAAAGTTACTTAGTGTTGTCCTATCACCACTACATTCAAGATAGCTCCTGTTACTGCTTACTTTTTGACTGATCATTTTAAAGGCAACGCAAGGACTTTGGAATAATACTGTGGAACAAGCAATCAGGACTACAGAATCTCTATACATATCCTTATTGTGCCCAGAGAGAGAAATATCTGCCTCTACCTAGGATTGAACTCACAGCCTCCTGATTGTGAGGCAAGAGCTCCATCTCTAGGCCCCCACACCACTCCAGTAACATATACATATACACGCGTGCATGCACATCAGTGGTGGGTTGCTCCCGGTTCTGTCTGCTTCTTGTGAACTGGTAGTAAAAGCGGCGGGAGGCTCTGCCCACCCGCCCAGATGTCATAATGAACAATCTGTGCATGCGTAGAAGCACATGTGCGCATCAGTCATGCACACGAGCGCTCCTGTTGCAAACCGGTAGTAAAGTTAAGTAGAACTCACCCCTGATGCACGCACGCGCACACACACACACACACACACGTGAACTTGCCTCTTTGGTGAAAAATGGATTTGCATAAGAGCAGCTTGATTCATAGCATGGATCCAGTCATTCATATCTTCTTGAGTATCTGCACTAAAGTAGTATGTGCGCATCCCTGAATGCTCTGCCTGAGAGCCAATAACAGAACTCTTATTATATATATAAGCCCTCATGCCTGTATGGACAGCCTGTAAACAGAGAGAGAGAGACAAGAGGCATTTTAGGCAATGTTGAAGGAGAAAATTCCATGCTTTTGAAAGTACAACAGCTATTTAAATTGCAAAATGTTTTAAATCAATATGGCCTGTGTTACAAAATATAAGGTGATACCATCAAAATCACTACAGTAATGTTTCTGTGTAATAGGATAAACATGGGGGGGGGTGTTTCCCATACAATTTCAATGACGCCACAGCTTGTTTCTGGCCTTTGTATCAGCTACTTAACGTTTTATAATATTCCCCTTATCTCAAGGAAATAGATAGAAAAAATTACACTCAGGCTAGCAGAGTTTATGTTTTCTCATTCTTTGGCTGCAATTATAAATGTTAGATTGCTGTGTAAAGAATATATTGAGAAGAAGAAAATTAAAAATCTTTAATACTATCAATTTTTATTAGAATGAATATTTTTAAAGAGTTAGTTACTATTTTTATTAAAATATAAAATGGTTATAAAACTTACTGAGATTGGTTTATGACCGCTTTGAATACACTATGCTAGTGTGCAATATAGTTTTTAAAAATGATAGTTAACACCCTCTGGATCACATCACATTTGGAGCAACTTAAGTACAAAGATTTGCTTCTTATTACAGTTGATTTACATGCCATGCTGCAGACAGCCACAACATTCAGTGAAACACAGGGCAGAGTACAGAGTATTTTGGGGAAATCAGTGCAAAAGGGAACATCATACAAATTAGTTCAAATTATGATGCTACTACATACATGCCACATTAGCAAAGACAAGGAAGGGAACTTAATGCCACAACTAAATCTGTTTTGTTATAGAGGCATATAGAAACACTATATCCAACACAGAGCTTTAGCATGAGAAGAAAATGTGTGGATAAATAAATAAAGCTAGCAAGTAGCACTTATAAATTGGCAGAATTCAGTTAAAATCTATGACAAAAGGAACTACTTTTATCTTTTTGGCAAATATAACACAACTTTCAGGTTGGTCAGATATGAAAGAACTGAAAGCACCTCATTTTCTTGAAATGCTCATCAAAGTAGATGTTGGTGATTCTAATCTATTTTGTGAGCTCCTGAGTTCTCTCTGAGCTTGGCCATTTGCTTGCAGATGTGCTTGCAGATGTTTTATTACTGAACCTTATAATACTGTCAGTGCTAGCGAGGGTAGGTTTTACATTCTGTTTATATACAGTAACTTGCTCTACCCATGTAGAGGTATATTTTTCTCCTTGGTAGTTCTTTCATTAGGTTATTGTTTTCTGCTAGATTGTTTGTCTGGTGTTAATCCCTGTTTATCTGGGTGTATCTGCGGGAGATATGTATTCTGGTTTTTTTGTTTCCTTCTTAGCTTTTTTTATTTTCTCTTTTGAATGGTGTGTAAATGTGGTTTATCTTATAAACATATCGTTTATTGTTGGCTGAGATTAAAATGTCTAGCCATTAGCAGACCACTAAAACCTCTTAAAGAGAACTATCCCAAACCATAGTGATAAAGAATCCTTCTGTGAGGGAGGGAGGCAGTTTCAAAATTAGATAAATAAATAAATAAAAAATAAGAGAAGATTTATTGACTAGAATCAAATCTCCCACTACATGCAGTACAGTATTTGATGAATGCTACTTTTAGAGATTAGTACTGAAAATGTCAGAATGTGAGTTACTTTTCATTTAGATGAAATTATTTTTAAAAATACTGCTTTCCTTAGTGTAGACATTGTATGTGAGCCTCTTCATTTTTTTATGCAATTAGCAACAACGTGGTCAGTACTGGTCAGATATCCTAGAATTAGCATAGTTATCCAAGTAATGGTGAGAATGACCAAAGGAATCATAACTGATCTGATAAGCCATTTGATAAGCTTGTATTAGTAACAATAAATAAATTATGCTTGGTTTTGGTTATGGGCTTTCTGAATTTTAAGATGGGTTATACAATCATAATAAAGACTGACTGGTTCCTAATGCAGCACACTACTTCCTCCAGATGAGGGACTCTAAAACAGCCTTTTCCTTAATAGTCTAGTTAAAGAAGCAGAAAGCAGAACTTTGCCAATATCCACATTTGGCGGTAAAAGAAAGCAAGCTTACACAATTAGAGTAAGCAACACATGTCATGTTATCAGCAAACCCTGCCACTAGAAAGACTATCTCCACCATGTGTAACTGATAGCATAAAACAGCAATGTCTAAATATAAGCCAGTTATCTCTTAGCAGCACACCAAACAAGCAACATAAAAAGCTATGATTGTAAGTGCAGAGACAATCAGTAACAGCAAAACACACAAGAATTTTGTGAGCCATAAATTGGGACACATAGTTCTAATTCACAACCATTTTTAAATACATCACATACACATTCACAACAGGGATGAAAAAGTGATACTTGGTACCTATTCATGCATTCAGATGCCCTTATTCCAGAAAGAGGGAGAAGGAAAGGCAGTCTCTTTCCCATATTGCACAGAAGAAAAAATGGAGAACAAACCCAAAGCACACATCAATAAGAACAGAACAAGAACAAAGTTGAAAAAGTTAAAAAGATGGAAGCTAAATCATTAATAGGAATTTGGTGTAAGCTCCGATCCTTAGAAACAGCCATTCACTCTTTTTATAAAATGACTATATGGAATCTTAATTCTTCTGAAATTCATTTAAAATACCACCCTCCACAATTTTTCTCATGCAAACACTTGGAACCGAAAAACAGCAGGATTGCTAATTATAATCAAGTTGATAGTCCTGGTTGGAAACAGTAAGGAATCAGTTGAGAAGACAGTTAAATAGAAAGCACAGAAAGACCATGTAATTACTAGCAACGTGCTTTAAAGATTTCCATCCATCCAAGAAAAATCAGTGCACAGTGTCCTAAGATAAGAAATGTGCAACGTATTATTTTAATTGTATTCATACATAATACAGGATACCAACCAATATTATACAATTAGCCTATGTAATATAGGCTCTAGGCTTTCTGGCTACAGAATAAAGAATAAATATTGGATTCTATAGATCAGTGATGACTAACCTTTTTGACATTGCGTGACAAAAGCGGGGGGAGCGCAGTGGGTCACGCGTACCCACACCCATAATTCTATGCGCCCGATCCCCCTGTGCATGTGTGTGCAACCCCCCCGCGCTCCCCCCGTTTTTGGCATGTGATGGCCAGATGGGCCCGGTAGGCCGGTTTTTTGCCCTCTCCATGCTCCAAAGGCTTTCTAGGAGCCTGAGGAGGGCAAAACGGCCTTCCTCATCCCTGGAGGCCCTCCGTAGGCTGGAAATGGCCCATTTGCTGACTTCTGTGGGACAGGAAGGCTCAAAAATCAGTTGGCCAGCACACGCATGCGCGCTGGAGCTGAACTCGTGTGCCCACTGATATGGCTCCGCGTGCCACCTGTGGCACGCATGCCATAGGTTGCCATCACAGCTATTGATTCTTGCAGACAAAAAAAAGTTTATTTTAGGAAGGGAGGGAGGGAGGGAGGGAGGAAGGAGGGGTTAATAGTGGGGTATTTTTCAAACTACCAATGTGTTTCAGACATGCTAGCTTACATTAAATCTGTGATTTAAAAAATTATCTAATTTTTAAATGGAAAGCCATTGGGAATAAGAACTGTTGCGTGATTTACTTCATTGGGAAAAACAGTGGGAATAAATCAGGGGTGAAATCTTTTTGCTACCGGTTCTGTGGGTGTGGCTTAATTAGTGGGCGTGGCTTGGTGGTAAGGTGACTGGGTGGGCGTGGCTTGGTG
>JANHZT010006359.1:0-12216 GCA_032468215.1 Stegonotus admiraltiensis
GTTTGTTGGTGGGGTGGGTTGGATGGTTGGATTGGATGGGATGGGATGGGATGGGATGGGATGGGTTGGGTTGGATGGTTTGGTTTGGCTGGATTGGTTTGTATGGTTGGATTGGGTTGAGTTAGGTTGGTGGGCCAAGTGCTAAACTTGTTCTAGTTTGTGCTTGCACTCGCCTGATAAATTTAAGCCTGTATGGCCTGCTTACCTTAGTGAACAAATGCAGGGAATTATGAACTGACCACCGAGACAGGATTGCAACACAGGGCATCAGAACATGGCTGGTGAGTTTCTATTTCAGTGTCATATGTCTTCTTGCATGTTCTGTAGTGTTTGTGGCAAGCCTCCCCACCCAGCCCCAAATTAGGAGTTCTTTAATTTGGATTAAATTACTATATGGGCACTCTTGTTGAAATAGATTCAGCAGAAAACCAGGTTTTGGAGTTTAATACTGCTGCCATTTGGGCTTTTTGTAATAGTAAGCAGTGGTGAAATCTAAAATTTGTTACTACAAGTTCTGTGGGCATGGCTTGGTGGGTGGGTGGGAGGTAATGTGACTGGGTGGGTGTGGCCATTTTTTTTTAACTTTTAAAACCATTTTTTCTACAACCTCTTCGATGAAGAGGTTGTAAAAAATGCTTTCAAAAGGCTTTTTGAACCCTTTTTTTCTTTTAAATGCCTCTGACGATCCCAGCTGAGTTGCCTGATTGGCAGAGGCTTTTTAAAAAACATTTTTTTTTAAAAAGTATTTTTTGGCCAAAGATGTTGTAGAAAAAATGCTTTTAAAAGTTAAAAAAAAAGCCTCTGAGGATTGTGCGGCTCAGCTGGGCATTGGGGGGCGGGGGGGGGAGAAGGGATTTTTGCTACCAGTTCTCCGAACCACCCGCCTCCATTGCTACCGGATCGATTGATCCGGTCCAAACCAGGAGCATTTCATCCCTGATGGTAAGCGATTAATCTGATTTGGGCTACAGTACTGGCTACCATGTCTGGACTGCAAAAAAATCCAAATGATCACTACGTGATTGCCTTTTAGCTGACATCTGGATTTTGGTGATGGTGATCTATGAACCTTATCAGCAGTGGCTTTTCCAATGAGGTTAGCATTATGTATCTATACAACAGGGCCTTAATTTTCCTATCCAAAGTATTAAAATACAGATACATCACACCAGCAAAAGGTGCATATGCATATTGTCAAACCCCTTAATCAGAGTTGCTGCATGAGTGTCATGTGTGGTCTCTAAATTTGATAAATAAACCACTATGCCAATCTGGCTCACTAGCTGTACTCTAACAATGTTCAAATTTTTGAAATATGTATAATCATGTAAGAAATAAATACTCATTTGTATATTAATGTACAGTTCTGACTAGTATACGGTCAAAAAGATGTAAGATCAATAATGCTAATTATTTGCACATCCACATGCATTTGTGTGAATTGGCATTCATGAAAGATACAGTATGAAATTTCCACCTAAACCTGGACAAAAAGCAGAAAGGTTTGCTCAGAAAGATTTCAGTTTATGTGGAGAATTATGATTTTGAGAATAATTCAGTATGCTCTTCTCACAATAAAATATCATTTCCAGAATAACAGATAGTTCCCTTGTGAACTGACTGGGAGAGAGGCATTCTGGGGATTGGCTTAGCTTTGATAGACTGGTCAAGGCTTTATGGTCTTGACTAGTCTATTCTTTAACATAGAATGAAGAACGTGGCACAGTGGGTGATCTCCCTCAGTTCATCTCTAATGTAAACTTGATCTACTCAACTAGACTTTGAGTTGGATAGATAATTTTCTGTGCGTGTGCAGGTTGAGTGAGTGGAGTTTTGAGTTCATAAGGGTTAACAATACAAGTTGTAAACCTAGTAGGGGCATCTGCAGAAGATGATGACTGTGGCCACTTGATCAAAGGCCCAGCCCAGAATATCAACGTATAAAAGCAGTGGGACTTCAATCAAGCCATGTAGCTCCTTTTTTAAATCTCCCATGGACAGTCCTCAAATTTGGAATCGTTTAGTGACAAATGTGGATAAAAAGAACCAATAATGGTGAACCTGCTTTATGGTCCTTGATGAGAATGGCCCTTTGAAATGGATTTTAGTTGGTCAGGCTCGATTTTTTTTTCTTGCTAGCCTCACCTCATGCCATATTCATAATATTTTCATGGAAATGATACAATGAAAAGGAAACTTCAGCATCCCGGCTTATAGATACGGTAAGTATGGGATATGGGATGAAGACATAGTTATCCATTTGTAACTTTATAGTGGGTAGAAGAATTACCATGCTTGGAAGATTAGGGGTCACATCTTTTCTTTATTTCACTCTTTCATTTCCCTTGTCTTTTTTTCTTTTACTTTCTTGGCACTTTTTTATTCTTTATTACTTTTTGAGTTTCATTTGTTTTAATTTTATTGCTGTATTTAAAATTGTCAATAAAATATATATATACGGATGCTTCCTATAGCTATCTTTTATTGCCAGTCTGCAAACTCTTTAGAGGGACACGGTGGCTCAGGGGATCAGCCGCTGAGCTTGTCGATCAAAAGGTCGGCAGTTCAGTGGTTCAAATCCCTACTGCCGCATAACAGGGTGAGCTTCCGTTACTTGTCCCAGCTTCTGCCAACCTAGCAGTTCAAAAGAACATAAAAAATGCAAGTAGAAAAATAGGGACCACCTTTGGTGGGAAGGTAACAGCATTCTGTGCACCTTTGGTGTTTAGTCATGCTGGCCCACATGACCACGGAGACCTCTTTGGACAGTGCTGGCTCTTCAGCTTTGAAACAGAGATGAGCCCCGCCCCCTAGAGTCGGGAACGACTAGCACATATGCAAGGGGAACCTTTACCTTTACCTATTAAACTCTTTGGGTTACTCCTCCCCCCAGCCTTCCATTCAATCTTGTCTGATTCTCAGAGACTGCCTTGAGAGTCCTTTCACTTTTCTTGGCAAGTAATCACTTTTCAGAAATGATTTGCCATTGTCCCTGCAAAAAACAACAACCGGCCCAGGCTTTCTATGGCTATCTTGCCAGTCTGCAAACCTTTTGGTTAATTACTTGCAACTGCACTAAAAGTCAATATTCAGGTAATATTCATAACTAGATTAATAGATTGGCCAATGGAGAAAGACATCTAGGAAACAGATATTATCATTGTTGAAAAATCTTCCATTATGGAGATTTGGTCATCTTTATGTGCTCAGTAAACATTATTTGTATCCTATTGGTTTGTGCAACAAAAATATGACTGTGTGGCTGGTTTATTGGTCATTATCCATTTAGGGGCTTTTTTGCACAAATATATGAAAGCAGGTTTATATATTTGATTCTGTTTTTACTCATTATGGAAATGTGGTGCTTTATTTGCACCACTGTTAAAATGGAAAATCAATTTTCTACCTAAGTCAAATGAAATATAATTATGAATAACACAAGACAATTAAGAAAAATGTTTTGTTTTTAACAGTACTTCTTTCATAGACCTTTAAAGATTCAGAAAGAGATTGTTTATTACGTTTTATTGTTAATAAGTCACAGAAGAAATATAAAAAATATGTACTAATGTGGCAAGTTTTTTTTTTTTTTACTAATTTCAACAATGTCAAAGCATTGCAATTGAAAAAAAAATCCACTGGTGCAGAATGGCATCGCATTATAAGCATTGCAAAGAACAAGAAGATGCTTTATGCTGATTTATGCTTCATCCATCTGACCAACTAAGACAAGCGATCCAAGGTTTGGGACAAGATTTCCATGCCTAACTTCATGTAGTCTTGGAAGCTAAGTAGGACTGAACCTGGTTAATACTTGGAAGAAGATCACTGAGAAAACTCAGGGCTAGGATTTGCAGATTGCAGAAGCTAGTCCTTTATTTGAACCTAGCTTAGGTCAAGGTCAAACTCTCCTACAAGAAGACAATAGCAGCCTGCTGCTGTCACCTTGCCACAGAAGCAACATCATCGATGTGCTGGTGATGTGACCAGGAATTGAACTTCATTCAGTTTCCTGGAGATGTTTGAGACGGAACTTGATGCCTTCTCCATGCATATGTGGCTCTGTGTGTGCATGTGTGAGAGAGAGAGAGAAGAAGGGGGATTTCCCCCCCCCACCCCGTCAATCATCATCATCATCATCTTTTCACGATGCCATAATCCCTTGTGGGGTGGAGTCTGGGCAACTGAATGGAGCTAGCAGAGTGTTTAATGGCCAGATGCCCTTCCTGTCGCCAATGCGGAGTTTTGTTCAGCAGATATATTCTCATTGTGCCCAGAGAGAAAGAAATATCTGCCTCTACCTAGGACTGAACTCACAGCCTCCTGATTGTGAGGCAAGAGCTCCACCTCTAGGCCACTGCACCAGTCCATTTTTTCCCCCCACTTCAATATATGGAAGATTTTAGTAGACAGAAGAATTTGATAGGTGTAACCAAGTATTTAAATGAAAGGAACAGGTGTCACTGCTTTTCAGAAATAAGGGTAAGTAAACCAAAGCAGAAATTCAGTGGAATCCCATGTTTCATAGTTCATTTCAGTTTTACATAAACTCTTAAGAAGCAGTCATTTACAAGCAAGAGTATTGTAGAAAATAGTTCACTGCGTATCAGGTTTTGACTTATTTAAGATGATTGCTTGCTTGTTGGATCCCAAAGGTGCTTCTCCCCCTCCCCCCCCAAAGGCAACTGGACTTTCTTGTTTTTCTTTGAAGATGTTTCCCTTCTCACCCAAGAAGATTCTTTAGCTCTGAAAGTCCAGTTTCCTCATGTCTAGTTTTGTAGTATACAGTTAATCTACAACTCAAGGTGTTGGTTATTACCTTTAAAGCCCTACGTGGCTCAGGGCCAGCTGGCTGAGGAATTCTGGGAGTTGAAGTCCACAAGTCTTAAAGTTGCCAAGGTTGGAGACCCCTGCTCTAGAGGATATCTAATGAAATTTTGACAACCGTAGTCAGTGGTGGGATTCAAACAATTTAACAACCAGTTCTCTGCCCTAATGACTGGCTGGGGGTGGCCATGGGGTGTGACAGGCAGCACTCGGCCTCCTGCACCCCCCTGGGAGCAAAAATGGGCTGGGGGGGTTCTGCCCCCCCCCGTGCCCCATTTTGGGCCTAGTAGGCCTCCCTGCACTTATCTGGGAGCCAAAATGGGGCGTGTTGGAACTCCTGGAAGGGGCGGAGTGGGAAGGGGCAGGGGCGAGCCAGCAATTTAACAACTGGTTTGCCCAAACTGGCTGAATTCTGCCACTGACCTTAGTTCTATGATATCTCGCATATGTTCCTATCATGACTACCACTTTTACATTGTCCTTCCTCCTCCTCCTCCAGTTCTGCTGCAATTATTTATTGATTTCATTTATTTATTAAACATATATGCCACCCGTCTCACTGCAGCAGTGACTCTGGGCGGTTTACAGCATAATAAACAGATAATACGAAAGAATTACAAATTAAGAAACATTAAATAAAGACAAAAATAAATCAAGAGGACAGTTGACATGGGGGTGGGGACCTTCTTTTGACCCTCTCCAGGCAACCCCAGCATTGAGCATCCCTATCAGGGCTCTAGGTCAGCCAGCAGAGTTAAGTTATAAGGGTCTTCTGGAAGGCCAAAGCATGGGGCCTGACCGATGGGACAATATTCCAAAGGGTGGGGGGGGGGAGGCACAGTCCAAAAGACTCTCCTCTTAGACCATGCAAGCCAAAATTCTTTTGCAGACAGGATCTGAAGAACTCTCAAAGATGCTTTTTTCTTCAAAAGGCAAGGACTGTTTTTTTTTTCCCTTGAAGAAAGTGAAGAAAACATTTCGCTTCTCATCCAAGAAGCTTCATCAGTTCTGATGGGGGAAATGTTTTGCTTCTCTGTTGAGAACCAAAACATTTTTTTCTTCTTGCTCAAGGAAAAAATAAACAGGCCAGTTGCATTTTGAAGAAAAAAGCACCTTGACCTGGATGGCTGGGAATCTTCACAGATCTGAAGGAGGTTTCTTCAGTTGGAATGAGTTGAACAAACCAATCCCATGGAGATGAAATGGGCCCTCAGTTAATTATGCTGATAATATGTAGGCATCCCACCATTATTTCCCAGAATAATCTTCAGAGGGATCTTTAATTTGGAAGTGAGATTTTACTTTCTTTCAACTCAGTAACCCCATCGAAATGGTTAAAAGTTTTTTCATCCATCCCTTGGAAAGACATTTGGTGTGAGATACTTCTCACAATTGGAGAAAGAATAAGTGTAAGAGCACAAGCGAATGTTTGTAGAGATTCTTAGTCATCCAGGTCATGGTTTTCCCAAAGGTGCTTTTTTAGGAGGCAACTGAACTTCCTTGGTTTTTCTTTTGAAGATATTTCGCTTCTGATCCAAGAAGCTTCTTCAGTTCTTATAGGATATTGGGGAATGGAAGGATTTATATTCCTTGCAGACAGCTGGTCATTTGCATCAGGGGTGGGTTCTACTTACCTTTAATGCTGGTTTGAACAGGAGCATGCGCAGATCCTTATTTATGATGTCCAGGTGGGTGGGCGGAGCCTCCCACCACTTTTACTAACGGTTCTAAAGAACCGGACAGAACCAGGAGCAACCCACCACTGATTTGCAACCTTTTAGAGGCTCATTGAAGCCCTTGGAGGTTTATCTGTGTCCTCAGGGTCACCTGAGTAGTACTATCCCCACTATCCTGTCAGAGCTGAAGAAGCTTCTTCAGATGAGAAGCGAAATGCCTTAAAAAAAACAAAACCCCAAGAAAGTCCAATTGCCTCCTGAAAAAGCACCTTTGAGACAGGCTAAGTGAATGTGAATGAATTACCGTATCTTGTCCCGCCACCAATCTCACCAGGCTGTTCAGTGCTTTCCCTCCCAAAAGGGTTGTCCCCTCCTGGACTGGGGCTTCTTTTGTGGAAAGTGAACCACAGATAAATGAATGGGTACCCCTGAGGTCCACAGTGAGAAAAATATGGAGAATTTGTATGATTAATACATCCTATTTCATGCACATGGTGATTGTGAAGAACACCTGATGACCATGCTTCACTTTTCTTGACAATATTCATAGTTACAACATACGGAAAAAAAACCTTGTTAGCAACAAACGATAAATAAATCTGAGTCGGCCTTGTAGAAAATAGTTATATACGTCTTTTAAAAAAGTTGCAAAAGATGAAAACAGGAAAAGAATTTTTCCTTTTTTTAAAAAAACTGCACTTTTGCCTCCACCCACTTGGCTGACGGGAATAATTAACTATTAGAAGCTTGCTTTGCTTTTTAAGCAAACGCTGTTGATTCTTATGATCCTCATAGAATCCTGCAAGCCACACGTAAGTATTTTAGGAGCGATAAGCATCTCAGAAGCCACGGATCACTTATTTCTGCTCTAATGCATCTTTTAAAATGATCTTTTTGCAAACGGTTGCCTTATTCTCCAACCCTTCGTTAAGTTGTATGGCATGCACATTTTTTTTTTAGCAAGGGCATTGCTCTCCCAGTGTGGTAGCTTCCTCTGAGGAATGTACAACATTTGGAACGAAGCCACTCTTCACCCCTTCCCATCCATCCTGTATTGAAATCTCTCCTTTTTTCACAAGTTCGTATATGTCCTTAGTGAGAATAGTGAATGACTCTTCAACGTTTATGGCTTCCTTGGCAGATGTTTCTATGTACTTCATGTCGCAGGCAGATGCTAATTCTTCGGCTTCCTGTCTTGTAACCTGGCGCTCTGATTCCAAGTCGCATTTGTGTCCCACCAAGATGAAGATAATCTGGAAAGGCTGAACATGCATTTTTGCTTCATCCAACCAATCATAGACGTGTTCAAAAGAAGACCTGTTTGTGATATCAAACACCAGCAAGCCGCCTACTGAATTCCGGTAATAGGAACGGGTGATTGACCTGTAAAATTAAAAGGGAGAGACAAGCTCAGCAGGAATATTACACTTTTTAATGTGTATATTTCAAAAGCAATGGGAAGGGGAGGGGGACAGTAAGTATCTGCAGGGTCGTGTTGCTTTTTCAAAATAATAAAAGCATACTCTGTTCCTTCCCTACACATGCCAAGTTTGGCCTTGAATTGTATCGGTGCTGAAATGTGCAATAATGCCACACTCCTAGGCTCCTATGTTCCTGGGGAGGAAAGCTATGGCAAATCTAGACAGCATAATAAAAAGCATAGACATCACCCTGCCAACAAAAGTGCTTATAGTCAAGGCTATGGTTTTCCCAGTTGCAATGTACAGCTGTGAAAGTTGGATCATAAGAAAGGCTGAGCACCAAAGAATTGAGGCCTTTGAACTCTGGTGCTGGAGAAGACTCCTGTGAGTCCCTTTGGACCGCAAGGCATTCAAACCGGTCAGTCCTAGAGGAGATCAATCCTGACTGCTCTTTAGAAGGCCAGATCCTGAAGAGGAAACTGAAATACTTTGGCCACCTAATGAGAAGGAAGGACTCACTGGAGAAGAGCCTAATGCTGGGAAAGATTGAGGGCAAAAGAAGGGGATGACAGAGAATGAGGTGGCTGGATGGAGTCACTGAAGCAGTCGGTGTGAGCTTAAATGGACCAGAGGATGGTAGAAGACAGAGAGGCCTGGAGGAACCTTGTCCATGGGGTCACGATGGGTTGGACATGACTTTTCAACTAGCAAAAACAACACCACACTCACACCTTCTATGAATGCCAGTAGAGTTGGATAGAATTAAAGTGAAAACAGACAATTCTGTTGTCTTGTCCAGCTTGCCCTCTTGTGCAAAGGTATGGTAATTCAGGATATGAGTGCCAGCTAGTCTGGGGAACTGTGTCTCCAGATCATATGCAATGCTGGAATAAATAAACCATCCTCTAAGAAAAAAAAATAGCATTTTGGATAGACACTTTCAGTCTAGTCTTTTGCCTAATTTCCCAACTTCTCCATGTGCAAATATCAAATAAAAATGTATTAGATCTCAGAATATCCATTGCATCTCAGGCTCCTTAGTCCCACTTCTACACCAGTTTTTTTAAAAGTAGTTTTAATTTTTTTTAAAAAAAAAACAAGATTCTAACAAGCTGCAAAACAAAGCCTAAACCTGTGATGGGATTCAAATTTTACTGGTTCTGTGGGCGTGGCTTGGTGGGTGTGGCATGGCTTGGTGGGCATGGCAGGGGAAGGGTATGGTAAAATCTCCATTCCCTCCCCACTCCAGGGGAAGGTTACTGGAAAAATCCCCATTTCCTCCCGATCAGCTGGGACTCGGGAGGCAGTGGCCAATCTGCCAAGATGGGGGCGTGGCCAATCAGAAGTGGTATTTACCGGTTCTCCGAACTACTCAAATTTTCCGCTACCGGTTCTGCAGAACTGGTCAGAACTTCCTGAATACTACCTCTGGCCTAAACCATGATGTTCATTTCCAATGATACTTCTAACTTCAGGATATACACTGGAAGGATTAGTAGAAAATACTAGTGATGATTTGAAGTTACAATGACACTTTGAAAAAAGTGACTTATGATCACTCCTCACATCGCGGCTTTCCCCACAGTCCATGATCAAAATTCAGGCACTTGGTAACTGGCATCAGTGGTGGGTTCCTCCTGGTTCAGCCCAGTTCTGCCGAGCCGGTAGCGGTGACAATATGATGTCACCAAACCGGTTCTCTTTGTTCGGGAGCTGGGCCCTCCCCCCTGCGTTATTCTTACCTTTTATTTGCCTCTGCCCCCAATCTATTTGCTGCCTCCGAATCCCAGCTGATTGGCTGGAAGGAAAAAAACTGTTTAAACTCTTGCCGCAGGGCTTCAAAGGGCTGCCCTACAGCTGATTAGTGTTAAAAGGAAGTGTGGTGGTAGACCAGTACGCTAGAAAAACAAATGGGTAGATCAGTGCCTCCAAAAACAAATGGGTAGACCAGGACGCTCCAAGAACAAATGAGTAGACTGGTACAGTTCTGCAAGCAGTTAAAAGCCTGGTAGACCAGTACCTCTCCTAAATCCTAAAGAATTGTCACATGACCATCAAACCATGCCCACAAAATAAGCCACACCCACAGAACCGGTAGTAAAAAAATTTAGAACCCACCCCTGACTGCATGTATTTAAAATGGTTGCAATGTCCTGTGGTCACCTGAATGCCAGTTGCAAACAGCCTCAGGCAAGCAAAGCAAAGTCAATGGGGGAACCAGGCATCAACCCTGAAGCTCAGAGGTGGTATTTAGCCGGTTCTATCCAATTTGGGCGAACCAGTAGCAGTGGCTGCGAGAGGCTCCGCCCACCTGCCCAGATGTCATCATGTCCTGTTTTTGATGCTCTGGCAATGTACAGAAGGCTCTGCACATGCACAGAGGTGACGTGTGTGCTTACATTTGCGAAACAGTAGCAAAGGTACGTGAATACCACCCCTGCTGAAGCTGACCTGGGTGAAGCCATATCCCTCGCTGCCTCCCCCTCTGCCAAAAGCTAGGTATCCAGATGCAGCCCCTAGCTAACCCAATATGCTTTGAACAAGTTGACAGGATGCTAATTGGGGGGTGTTGGGGCCCGTACGTGGTCTGTGCAGCTAGTAGCTGATTCAGACAGCGAGGAGGCTGGTGTGGTGCTGCGTCAGCAGCCTGTGCAGCTGGCACTCGAGTTGGACAATGAGGCTGGAGAAGATGTGGTGCCAGAGGCGGGGACTCAGCCAGCGCCTTCAGAACCTCCAGAAGCTCCCTTAAGTGAATAGGACGAAGAGGAGGAGCCTTTTCTCGATGCATGGGCGTGCAGAGCTGCCAAAAGGCAGGAGTGGCTCCTCAGGAGGAGGTCCCCTCGAGAGTAAGGCTTGGGGCTAATTGGCCACTCTTTTAGCCTATTTAAGGAGGAACACTGACTGAAGCAATTTGCAAGGAACAACTTAATTCACATAACTTAGTGTCTTGTCTTGCTTATCAGCTTCCTGCAAATTGCTTCTGGGCATTCTGCCAACCATAGTAAGTTTTCAGTTATTATTCTTTGAAGTCTTGGCGGCTGTTAATGCAATTAATTAACAGCCGTTGTTGTAATAGACTGGTTTATTCAGTAAATTAAGATTTGAAAGGACTTTGTGTGTGCTGCGTTCTTTGGGGTCCATAGCTGGGGCAGAACAGGGGGACACCTGCCACTCTGATCACCGAGCATTTAGAGTTGGGCTGCAGCTGGGAACTCATTCGATTCGTGGTGGCACCAAAAATGCCCGAAGCGATCATCCTGGGACTGGCATGGCTGGACAAATGGTGTCCCAACATCTTCACCGGAAGGTGAAGCTGGGACTAGGACCCCCCCCTCCCCACTCCTAACCCTGCGGGGGAAGAGATACCCAAGCCGCAAAATGGCAGGTTTGCTTAATGACCATGTGATTCACTTACCAGCTGCAATGATTTGCTTAACAACCATGAGTCATAAAATCGGTCATGACTCACTCTAAAGCTGCCTTACTTAGCAGGGGAAATTTTGATCCCAATTGTGGTCATACATTGAAGACACCTGAAGTGTGTATGTCAAGGAAGAAAAAGAAAAATGGACTCGTGGACCTGTGAATGATTGGTCACACCAATTGCTTAATGATGAGCAAAAGATTATTTACATGTATTCAAATGCATTTTTTTTCTTCACTGGTGCTTCACACGTCCAAAATGATGGATGACCTATGATTTGTTCATAGGTCTAGCCCAATAAAACTTCTTTTTTGTTTTTTTAAAAAAAGAAGTCAGAGCCTCTCCAGCTTTGTTTCAGTCTGTTATTCTTCTACTGCTGTATTTTTATTACTGCACTGTTGTTCTGTTTTGGTGCCTAGTTCTATTTATCTGCATTTTTTTTTAAAATTTTCAAATGCTTTTAGCCTTTGTTAGCCACCCAAAGAGCGACAAAGGTGTAATTTCCCAAACAAACAGAAGTACCTGGAAAGAAGCTGACCTTTCTCAGGAACGGAAAAACTAACTCACGAGCCTAATTTGGCTTATCATCTGTCTCTCAAAACCACACTGTGGCTTTGTCAGCAAGAATTAGAGGTGTGCGTATTATTAATATGTAAGAACTGCATACGCAGGTACTTTACCTGGTGAGTTCATGAATTCAATAACCTGGCTTTTTCCTTTTGGTTAATGGGCAATTTCTCCCTCGTTGTGCTTACACAATGCACCAAGTCACAAACCAGCCACTACCTTTTAGGAGTTTACCCCGTTATGCAGCACTAGGGATTTGAACCGCTGAACTGCCGAACTTTCGATTGAAAAAATATTTGGG
>JANHZT010006361.1:13166-24686 GCA_032468215.1 Stegonotus admiraltiensis
CTGAAAAAGAAACTAAGATTCTTGTATATGTTGTATGTCTATGTATGTCTTTTTAACTATGTTTGAAATAAAAAAAAAGGAAAAGCAAGTTCAAAACTTTAAGAGTAAGACTGAAATTGCTTTAAGGTGAGTTTAAAAAAAGAAACTATGTTTTCCTAGAATTTATCAAATAAGAACAACATGGGATGGACAATTGATTGTGACAAAAGTCAAACAACATTAAATCTCCAAGAAATAAGTCCTGATCCATCATGTTGTCTTTAAGAGGCTGTACTCCTACATCAAGTGTTAACTTTGGGCCTGCAAGAGAGTAAAAAAAGACAGAGAAATAGCACAACTAACTTGAGCAACAGTCGTCCTTAATCAATGAAACGTCCAACTGTCACACATATACAAGATGGGGAGCTAATCTCCTTCCTTGGAGCAGCAGACAAGCCAAGTTGGTCCTCCAAAGAAAATAAATCAGAACCAAAAAGAGTAGAAGAGCTTACCAACAAATTAAACGGTACTGGTCCTGTGAGCTCATTCATGCCTGCAGGGCAGTCTGCTGTGAGCAGATAAGCAAAATCCAGAGTTTGTTATCAGGAGCAATATTTTGTCCTGCCTCATAAAAATTTGACACAGCTGGAGGTGAACTAATTGAGAAGGGAAGATAGCAACATCGAAGGGATTTCAAAATGTAATTAAAGAGTGATGAGCAAAGGGAATCTGTGGGAGAAGGGATGCCCTGAGCTTGGAGAACGCCAAGAACTTCAAAGCCACTTCCAAAAGTGACCTTTGTAAATAAGGATGAGCAAATGTGTATTAAGTTGGAGCAGAAGGCTCTCAAAAGCTTTGATTGGGAAAGTTGACACAACCTTCACTGCAGAGTGAAAGATTTCACGGCTTCTGAAAACTGTAACACATGTTTTTGTGTTGTTTTGTTATCGCTACATTTGTTGTTGTTACATGGATGTAGAACTGAATCTGAAGATTGTTGAGTTAACAGAGCATACTTCACCAACCTGGCACTTTCCTGATTGATGTATTTAGAGATTCTCAATCATCAGAGGTTAGAATTTTCTTCCTCTGCCAAGCAATAGCAATAGCACTTAGATTTATATAGCACTTCACAGTGCTTTGCAGTCCTCTCTAAGCAGTTTACAGAATCAGCATATTGCCCCTAACAATCTGGGTCCTCATGTTACCAACAATGGAAGTCAACCTTGAGCCGGTGAGACTCGAACTGCCAAACTGCAGTCAGCCGGCAGTCAGCAGAAGAAGCCTGCAGTACTGGAATTTCACTATTCTCTCTTCTTTGAATGAATAATTTGACTGGCCCTCTTGTCACATTTTATGATAGGAGATGTTTGTTCTTGCATTCTGTGAAAACATCCATGAAATTTTTGAATGCCCAAAGTAGCGATTGCCTGTGAAAGTGGCCTAATGCAAAGTCACATAGATCTATGAAATTTATTGCAATATTTTTGTGATTCCCTTCTAGTACAGGATAGAGTATAACCTTTTACAGGTAGTCCTCAACTTACGACCACAATTGAGCCCCAAATTTCTAAGCGAAACATTTGTTAAGTGAGTTCTGCCCCATTTTACGACCTTTCTGGCCACAGGTGTTAAGTAAATTACGGCAGCTGTTAAATTAGCAACACAATTGCTCAGTGAATCTGGCTTCCCTACTGACTTTGCGTGTCAGAAGGTCGCAAAAGGGGATCAAATGACCCCAGGAAGCTGCAACCATCATAAACATGAGTCGGTTGCCAAGCATCTGAATTTTGATCACATGACCATGGGGATGCTGCAATGCTTATGAGTTTGAAAAATGGTCATAAGCCCCCTTTTTCAGTGCCGTTGTAACTTTGAATGGTCAAATAAACCAAATTGTTGTAAATCAACCACTACCTATATTGCTAAATGGATAGACTCAATTTGTGAATGATAGTCATAATCATAAGTTATGAGTATTATAAAGCAGGTCACTCACATGAGTAACCTAATTTTATTACCTTTTTTGTATTTACAGTAAGTAAATACAACAGTTGTAAAATGACCACTGCAGTCATTCAGTAAAAACTGAAGTCATCGAGTAAACCAATGGTTTGCTATGGGTTTCTGTTGTGGCCTGTTGGCTGCCAGCCCCTCCAGCAGCCAAATCAGAGGAAGAGGAGGAGGTGTGGGAGTCAGGGTCAGCATCGAGGCAACCTGAGAGCTCCAAGGGGGAAGAGGGAATGGAGTTGGCAGAGAGAGAGAGAGAGACAGAGGCCATCTGTCAGCCCTCAGATGGAGAGTCAACAGCCCCCAGGTCTGGAGGTGGCTGATGAGGAAGAGCTGGGTCCAGTGCCTGATGCATAGATGCACAGAAGGCAGAGGAGAGGAGAGGAGAGCAGTGGAAATCTATGGGCCGACCCTTGGGAAGGAAGAGCTACCGCTGCTAGAAAAGCCCCACCCTAGATCTGAAGATAAAAGGCAGGGGGTGGAGATGAATAAATGTGGCAGACAACTATTCATCTCCCTGCCAGAAAGACTTGTTAGCCTGCGGTGAGAGAGAAACTTTTTTGCCGAGACTCATGGTGCTCCTAATAAAGGAATCTTTGAGTTAACTTCAGAGGGTTTGTCATGTTTTTCGCAGCTGAGTCAGAACAGCTTCTTTGCTGCAAACCAGAACTAAATGCGTCTTCTTGAGAAAACATGGTAAAATGCAGTCACGTGACTAGGGATGCTGCAAACGGCTGTAAATGAATGTTAGAACAGTCACTAAGCCAGCAGCCGTAATTTGAGGACTACCTGTATCATCTGCTTCAGACACAGTTTCAGAATTTTTTATATGCTTTTTTCTCCACTTTCCAAGTATCTTTCATTTTTACAAGGACATTTATCTGATTTGCTTCAGTAAATAAAATAAGCTTTGTAAACATATGAGGAAATTTGCAATAAACGTTTGCAAGGTAGAAGAATCAAATACAAAAGTACTGCGATTATGATTTTCAGCAAACACACAAAACAATTCCAAACAAAGAAAATAATAAATTGGCTAGATTATGTTTATATTGACTTGCTAGCTTTTTCATATATGACGATTGATCTCTGTTTAGCAATGGCATTGCTTTTACGATCCCTTTTAATTTATAGATCCTATTAATCTTGGTAGCACACCATTCACACAAAGGAACTTTACTACTCTTTTTTTCCACTTTCAGAAATGTAGTATGCATTAAAAAAATAAAGTTTATACTCTGAATTTTCTCTGAGGCTGTCATACAATAATGTTGAGATACGTTTATGTGTTTGCTGGCAATATTACTCCATTCCATCAAGGAGTCTAAATAACTTTGTTTTCCCATTACCACTGATAATGTGACACAGGAGATTTCTCCTAATAAAGCTATGAGAAGCTTTAATAAGATATCAACCTGAAGACTTAAAACCCTAATTCATACAGTAAATTGTTCAATGGAATAAACTGGGACAGCAATATTTTATTCATTTTACATGGGAGAAACTTAGATGGGGCAACAGGGATTGAATTTTTAGCCTTTATGGATGATGATGATGATGATGATGATGATGATGATGATGTCAGTTGCCACCTGATGCTTGCTTCTGCTTTACTGTACAGTGACACTCTGCCATGAACTTTGGAGTGGGTGGACGGGAGGGGCAATGCTTGGGGGAAAGTGAAAGTACAGCTGCAACTCCCCGGGAGGCTGCTTCAAGGTCAACCGGCTGGGAAAGAAAAGCAATTGCATGTCAACCTATGTTTGAAGTGACCATTCTGAAAACATCTTGCTTGAACCTGATTGGTCATGGGCGAGGGGGTAAGCATTGGGAGGCAGTTAAGGGAGGAAAAAGTTGAATTTAGGGATTTGGGCACGCAATTCTCAGTTCTGGCTATGCATTACTGCAATGAACTTGACTTCCAATATAACTATACCTTTGTCAACCAATGGAGCCAAGGATTGTTTCTACTTAGAGGTTTAAAGGTTGTCAATGATGATGATAAATATTTTAGCTGGGGGGGTGGGGGGAGAGTTCATAGTTTTAGATAAAACTTTCTGAATTGTATAGATCAGTATTTCTAATCTTTTAATTTTCAGCAGGTTTTTGACCCAAATTTCAGAAGTGTGATTGTAGGATGCCTCTAAAAAAGAAATTTGATAGCCACATTGATTGAGTTGTCCACATATACAGAAGTATATTTTAATGCAATTTTTTTCAATGAAAACAATTGTCAACTCTGAAGCAAACCTGGCTGAAGCCATTTTGTAATGCCTCATAGTTGCCACGGAGCCTGAGAGAGGGAAGGGAGGGGGGAAGTAGATAGCCCAGCTAACAGTTAAAATAAAAAGTGTTTTCTGTGGGAACCAAGGCCATTGTAACAGGTGGCTGATGAAAGAGGAGAGGAGCCTGCCAGCTGTATTTATTGGACAATATGACTGATGACACCTGGGAGGGGGGAAGTTTTACTCTTTTGATTAAGTTAAAACTGTGGGAACTTTCAGAGTTGGTTTTCACCGGCTGTGCCAATATGTTGTATCCAATAAACATGTTCCTTGGGGAATCTACCTGCCTCGGAGTTCTGCTTTCAATGGGTGTGTTACTCGGAACGCTGATATAATTCTTTCAGCCTAAAGAATGCAATGTTTCACAAGCAATATGTAGAAGAAGAAATGTAGCACAGCTGGGGCCAAAACTAATTTGGACTGAATCTATGATGAACTCTTGATCCCTTTAATCCAAAGGAAGCATTGAGCATAATCTTTTACGCTTTCTGACTATGAGAATTAACTATTCTGCATCTGAATGCACAAACTTAAAATAATTCTTTTATAACCTCTAAGGGATTCTAGTTATCAAAAAGTCCAAGGCTTCAGAAACAGCAACAAATTCTAGAAAGAGAAGCAACAAGAGATGAAGATGAGGAATCATCTTAATTCAGCATTTCACAACCTGGGCTGTATCAAGACATCCCATATTTTCAATGACCCTGCTATTTATACAATTCCAGGAATTGAAGTCCATGCATCTGGAAGCTGCTCAGATTACGAAATATTAACTGAATCCTTTTTAAAAGCTTATGTTGACCAAAGAGATGCTAGAACAATAGATTTTCAACTGAGGTTAACATGGTCTATGCACAGTACCTTGCAGTGAGCTCTCCAGGGTCCTGAAAGTAGCAGAATCCAAATCTGTGCATTTTCTATTCTGCCAGAATCAACGGGGGCTTTTATAAGACTAAGACAGTAATGGTCAATCAACACACTCTGTGCAAAACATACACACTTACATTCAGAGAACTTCTCCTTAGCCTGTAACTGGCTTGTGTGTGTTTGTGAAATACCCTTCCATTATAACTCACAGAGAACTGTTCCCAAATACATAACAGAAGAAGTAGAATTTAAAAAGAGAATAAATTAAGATTAAGAGAAAAATGATAGGAACCCAAGCATTATAGAGAACCAGTCTGGTGCAGTGGTTAGAAATTGTACAATCTAATCCTTTCTAAGACATGAAGTCAGTTGGTGGACTTCTCTCCATCCTAGGAAGAAAGTAAGGACAAACCACTTCCAAATCTTGCCATGAAAACTGTATGAACCATTCCAGGCAGTCAATGGCAGACAATGCTAATTTGAAAGTGCATACGTGTTGTAATAAACCAGAAGGTTAGAGGAGAGCAAGAATGTAACAGAAGGAAAGATGAACAAATGCACAGATACAAGTAGTAATAAAGGAGACCTAATGTCACTTGGTTCAACTGGCAAAGAAGGAAGAGGGCTTTTTAATCAGATTAAGATAGAGAAGCCAGCCATTCTGTTTTATTTCCAATTAATGATTATGATTATGTAATCCATTATAATATGTGTTGGGTGAAAAGGAAATCTGTAGAACATAGCATAGCACAAGTTTACACAGAAACATATTCCCAGCGAACACTCAGGATTTCCAGTGGAAATAGCAGTAATCAATCCACAGAACCACATTTGTAGAACCTCATAACCTATCTTGTCCCCATTTTTGAATTTAGGGTTGGGGTGGACCAAGAGGTCCATAAGAAGAAACCCACTCCCATTTCAATCCTTCAAACCTGTAACCTCACAAATGGCCCCTAAATGATGCTGATGAAATTTGGAAAATATGTCACATTTTTAGCACTGAAATGTTGGATTAGGAGATTTGGGGTGGGGTTAGTGAACTCCCAGTGACATTTCCAAATTGAAATCTCAGCCTTAACTTCCATCCCAAAGCCCTTGTTTCTTCTGATGTCATTAGATGCAGATCCTGCCTGATTTGAAGATTTATCTCAGGGATGGACCGAGAACCAACCTTGACTTCCCAGGTAAAAGCTTTGGCTAAATCCACAAATTATTCTACACATGTGTAGCTGGTTGTAGCAGGGCAGGCAGATTTTTTTTTTTAATGACTTAGTCTAATATACAATCACATGCTCTTAATTTGCTGCCTCTCTAGATAAAAGGACCAGGTGATAGGAAACTGTCTTCTTGAGAGCTTGCCAAGGAGAGCTGGTTAGAAGGCTAAACTCGACAGAAGGTTATTTGATATTTTTGTAAGATCCCCCTCCTCCCTCGAGCTGTTCATAAATACATTGTCACTTTACTAAATCCTACAATTTTATGTAAATTAAATTACAGGTTTGCCTTGCTGGAAATATCTCAATGAACTCAACATTTTAAATAGGGCACAGCTAATCTGATCTGCGAACATGTCTTTGACTGGGAGGGAAGGGGAGAAGAGATTTATATGCATTGCCTCTAATTTGTTTTAAATGTTTAAAGAACTCTGCAGCAATCATTTCCAATCAGTGAGAAAGCTTTCCTTTCTTTCTTTTTTTTAGTCCTTTAGCCAAGTAGGGAAGTGAAGATAGAAAGACACAATTTGGCAAATCAATTTAATTTGGTGAGATGGCATACATACAATGGTGCTCATTATTATGAATGTTGGGTCTATCTTTTAAATGAACTGACTCAATTTGAAACACTGGGAGTACACCTATTCATCTGAAATGAGGATGATCCATAATCTAAAATGAAGGACATTCTCCAAAAGATTAAACAGAAACTAAGTAAATAATCTGGCCCCCTTATTGTTACTTTCACTGTATTTAAATCATCCTTCATTTTAAAAATTGATTGCTGGACAAGCTGGGTTGTGTGTGCAACTGGTCTCATTTTCATGTAAATACAACATAAGAATAAAAATGCTATACAAAGTTTGCAGACAGGACTAGGGATTGACATGATAGCAATGTGCCAAATATCTAAGAAGCTGCCACAAAGATGAGGGGGTCAAACTATTTTCCAAAGCACCAAAAAGCAAGACAAGAAGCAATGGATGGAAACTAATCAAAGAGAGAAGCAACCTAGAACTAAGGAGAAATTTCCTAACAGTGAGGACAATTAATCAATAGGATGATTTGCATCCATAATGAAGTTGTGGATGTTCCAAAACTGGATTTTTTTAAAGAAGAGATTGAACCACCATTTGTCTGACACGGTATAGGGTTTCCTGCTTCAACAGGGGGTTGGACTAGAAGATCTCTGAAGTGCCTTCCAACACTGTTATTCCATTATTCAAATCTGATGCAAAGTTGAATATACCATTGAAAGAAGCTGTGCTTGACAAGGTAGCATGGAGAGCACTTGCCAAGTTTGCAAGAGTTCAATACAACTAAATGGTTAAAACAACAATATGGAAAGCACAGAAAGCTGGGTGCAAAATGCATCCTTTAGGGAAATTGTATAAAGAGATAAAGGCTTAAAGTTGAGTTAAACAGGAATAAATGGAGATGTCTGTTTTGCTTGGAAACAGGCAAAATAATTTACCACACTTTTAGGATATTTGACACCTTAGCCTAGCTTGCAATTTTATAGCAATAGCACTTACACTTACATACCGCTTTACAGTACTCTATAGACCTCTCTAAGCGGTTTACAGAGTCAGCATATGATGACCCTAACAATCTGGGTCCTCATTTTACCCACTCTGGAAGGCTGAATCAACCTTGAGCCTGATGAGATTTGAACTGCCAAATTGCAGGCAGCCGGCAGGCAGCAGAAGTAGCCTGCAGTACCGCACTCTAACCACTGCGCCACCACGGCTCATTTTATGATTGTTTGTTTGATATAAAAATAATGCAGTATGATGATTTTATTTTGGTTGCAGACCAACAGAAATCTAATGACATTAGAATTAAAAATTATACATAATTTGGAAGGATAAAATGGCAATTACTATGCTTGTATCTGCTTGCAAAAAAGATCAGAAGTCACTTTTTTAGATATCTTTCTTTTCATCTCTTTTATTATTTTCATTTTGTCTTTTATTCTTTCATATTTCTTTTTTCCACTTTTCCTTTTTTGTTTTTGTAGTTGTTGAAACCTTATGCAACATTTTCTTTGAATAAAAATATTTTAAAAATAAAAGCATTTTTAAAAAAAAAATATTGATAGACTAAAGTAAAAATAAAATTATTAACACAAAATTATAAAGCTTGTAGGGTTTGTTTGGCTTCACACTGTTTTAGACTCAATATAAATTGGTATAGTTTTACATTCACATAGCATTTTACAAATCCTACCTAGTAGTAATTTTAATGTCCCTTTACAGCATTCAGACTATTGATTGTAAAACTGATTCCATTTTTATAGGTCACTCTCTTCTGGGTTATAATCTTTAAAGTTTGTAATTTTATGTCAATAATTTTATTTTTATCTCATTTTATTCTCTCAGCGTGATTCTTTATTTTTACTTCCACAATTGAAATGAAATAAACAAATGAAAAAAACATTAAAATAAGAATTAAACTGTCGAATAGCCAACACCTTCTGGGCAATTTATAATAAAGCACACTAAATAAATACGATCTAAAGTAATAGGCATGCTGAATAAAAGGGGAAAAAAATTCAAAATGCCCTATAAACTAGGTATGGTAGTCATTCAGAGGCTTAGAATTAAAAGCATGCAATTAAAAACATATTTACCTGGTGCCAAAATATGCTAAGATGAATACAGTGGTGAAATCCAAATTTTTTTTACTACCGGTTCTGTGGGCGTGGATTGGTAGGCGTGGTGTGGCTTGGTGGGTGTGGCAGGGGAAGGATACTGCAAAATCTCCATTCCCACCGTCTCTGGGGCCAGCCAGAGGTGGTATTTGCCAGTTCTCTGAACTACTCAAAATTTCTGCTACTGGTTCCCCAGAATCTGTCAGAACCTGCTGGATTTCACCCCTGGATGGATACCTGTTGAGGTTTTCTGGGTAAGGCATTCCCTAAATGGGGTGCCAGCACAGAAAAAGCTCTCCCTCTTATTCTTATCCACCTCATTTCTTTTGATGGGTTGGCCTCATTAGAAGGTCTAAAAGTCCAGGCAGGTACATATTGGAGGAGGTGTTCCTTCAGGTAACTTGAGGGCATTCAGGTAACTTGTGTTGGCTGCCAACACAGAAATAGCTCTTCTCCTTGTAGAGGTTCACCTGACCTCTCTTAGTGATGGGGCCTGGAAGTGAGCTTTAGTAAATGTTCTTTAAGTCCAGGCAGATACATGTGAGAGGAGATACTGAGCATTTGATGAACTTCCACCCAGAACTAACCAGCTCCAATTCTGGCTTATGAAATCAAGCAAGCTCAGATAGCATTGCCACCTAAGTTGAACAAAAGGGACATATGAAAAGAAGATCTGGATGGCTTGTTTGTTTGTTTGCTTTTTTTTTCTTAATAAAGACATTACAGAATTCTCTGGAAATCTAACCAAGCTTAGAATTAAATCAGATTGTAGGCATGTAAAACTGAACCATGCTGACATAGACTAGACTAGACTAGACTAGACTAGACTAGACTAGACTAGACTAGACTAGACTAGACTAGAATAACAGAGTTGTAAGGGACCTTGGAGGTCTTCTAGTCCAACCCGCTGCCCAGGCAGGAAACCCTACACCACTTCAGACAAGTTCAGACAAATTCAGGCTTACTATGTCAAGCCTGAATTTGATTGGGGTGTGGGATTGTTTGTATCATTGGGTACACCCATTACATACTATACCAAACTGCCTCTCATCATATTACATTAAAATTAATTAATTTACCTCAACAATATACAATTTGGTACTTCCAGGTATTTTAGACTTAGTTCCATTAATCTAACAATAATCATCAGTAGTGCTAATTATGTGGTTGTGGTACAAAATTTAGAAGATAACCATCCTTGTGTTAAAAGGTAAAGGTTCCCCTTGCACATATGTGCTAGTCGTTCCTGACTCTAGGGGGTGGTGCTCATCTCCGTTTCAAAGCCAAACAGCCAGCGCTGTCCAAAGACGTCTCCTTGGCCATGTGGCTGGGATGACTAAATATCAAAGGCACACATAACACTGTTACCTTCCCACCAAAGGTGTTCCCTATTTTTCTACTTGCATTTTTTTGCATGCTTTCAAACTGCTAGGTTGGTAGAAGCTGGGACAAGTAACGGGAGTGCACCCCGTTATACGGCACTAGGGATTCGAACCACTGAACTGCCGACCTTTCGATCGACAAGCTCATGGTCTTAGCCACTAAACCACCACATCCCTTCTCCTTGTGTTAAGTTAGTGCTATTAGGAAAACTCCAATTTCGCTGTATTAATAAAGGAAGTGAAGCATGTGAAATTCTCTGAAGCTCTGTGGGAACAATGAGATGAAAGGAAAAGGAGGGAGAGAAACAAAGAAGCGAATTAGACAGATAACTAAGCATGTCAGAGTGTCTGTACCTGATGCAGAGCAATCAATCACAAGGGAGTACCTTATTTATATTACTTTTATTTTCGTACAGCTTCTTCATATGTCATGGCTTTTCTCAAGGGCCCCTTTTATGGGATGCCACTATTTTTAAAGATAGGAATTTGTTAATACAATTGAGCTAACATGCTTGAAGACTAATAAGAATTACTTGCTAGTAATTTGTGAAAATTGCTCACAGCTTTGTCACTGCTTTTGTATCCACTGGGGACCATAAACTTCACCATTACTTTAGTGTTTGTTTTGAAGGTTATGGTTTATTTTTCCTGTCGTGTTGCTGCAAATAATGATCCTGCATCCTAGGCTGAAGAAAACTACCAAAGTGACAGGGGAAAAACAACAACACCAGATTTCAAATTACTCATCCATTCCTATTTCTATAGTAAAAGATTTCTAAATGGAGAGATAAGGAAGCTAAGTTTGCAGCTCAGTTTGGTTTTGGCTGGCATACTCATCACAACTCCATTAGCAGTAGACTATCCAAATACGCCTCTGGGTAAACTGCCAGTATCAGATATTCATTATACGTCCAAAAACTCTGCTGTGGAAATCGTATTACAGTAATGTTATTGCATTGCTTGTTTGTAGCTCCTCAAACTTAGGTAGCAGTGGGAATAATTTTCACTCTGGCAACCCAAGAATAGAACATGCCTAGAAAATAAAGCAACACCAGTGACATCCCTTATTGCCCCACAATCTGGGTCCCAGTCATTTTAGCCTTCAGGATTTGAACCATAATAGATTT
>JANHZT010006363.1:15983-36014 GCA_032468215.1 Stegonotus admiraltiensis
ATAAAGCTTGTCATTTGGATTTGGAGCTCTGAGTCCAATTTATACCCATTAGTGAGATCAGTGGCAAACCATGTGTTCTAAAATGTTCTTATTATCATGGTGAATAGTGAACAACAGTATTATGGTATCTTCTTACATTTTTAGGGGCACTCAATGTAACACTTTTAAAGATTACTGATTAGGAAGTAGGCAGATTAAATTCTGTGAATCCTTTATTATTGAAGTGATGATGTAGAATAAAGCCTCCAATAGCAAATTTCCAATTAGGGAAACATCTCTATATGGGCTAGAATACCAGCCACAGCAGATGACCTTTCATTCCCTTGGTTTTCATTGGCTTTATATAGATGATTGCCTTGTAGGCGAGGTATCTAATTGCTGCCTCATTGATTCATTGAAATAAAAAGGGTAAACAGATTAAAGGTCTGACATCTAAATATATTTCTTGACAAGTAGACACATGGTACTGAATTTTATAAACAGAAGCTATAGACCAGTGATGGCTAACCTTTTTGCCGTCATATGCCAAAAGAGGGGGTTGTGTGGGAGTCGGTGGTGCATGTGCCAACATCCATAATTCAATGTGCCCCACCCTCCCACGCATGCGCACATGACCCCCCCACACTTCCCCCTGCTTTTGGCATGCGATGGCATGGTGGGCCCGGTAGGCTCGTTTTTCCACCTCCCCAGGCTCCAGAGGCTTTCTAGGAGCCTGGGGAGGGCAAAAACAGCCTTCCCCATCCCCCCGGAGGCCTTCCGGAGGCCGGAAACAGCTAGTTTCCTGACTTCCAGTGGGACCAGAAGGCTTGAAAATCAGTTGGCTGGTGCGCGCATGCACGGTGGACCTGAGCTAAGGCAACACTCGTGTGCCCACCATTATGTCTCCACGTGCCACCTGTGGTACCTGTGCCATAGGTTCGCCATCACGGGTGTAGTTGAAAGTCATGTTTATTTATTTATAGTTATATATTTTGTCATGTATTGAATACATATAGTTGTGTTAAGCCCTGCTAAAATGAAACTAACCTTTAGATGAGCCTAACTGTTAACTTCAACTGTTTTGGAGGGAAACTTAGAACATTCATATTTGGGAGGGCTTTTTCAAGTATTATGATTGGTTGAGACCAATGTAATTACAGGAATTACAGGAGTTTGTATAATTGTAGGGCAAGATGAGACATTTTTCCCCCCTTGTTGTCAACATTTCTGAGTGACAAAAGGGAAGACTTATGGATCACCTTCAAGTTATTTCTGAATATTAGTTATAAGCAAGTCAGTTGGTTTCTTTTTTTAAAAAAAAAATAGTTTTGCTGTTATCTAGTGGTTATCAGTATTATTGAAGCCCAGATCTGTAACACTACTTGGGATAAGGTTCCAATTGTATCATAAGAAGTGCAAAGACAATTTCGCAAGGTAGTCCAGACAACAAGCCTACTCAGATGAATTAATCCTATATTATTGTAAAGTTACATTAACAGAATCTTGCAAGACTGAAAGCATTTTCCCCTCAGGGCTCTTTTGAAATCCTTCCCATGATTCCTCTCTCCCACCTGGAGACTGAATTGTCTCTCATCAGGCCATTGCCTAGGTTATTTGTCCTGTTTTCCAAGGTCACTCCCACATACCCTTAAAAACCTTAATTTAGTATATTATGACAGCTAACTTCTACCAAATGATTCTGACTTGATCTTTCTGTGACACCTTTTTCCAGAACCCTTTTTCACCTTTCTGAAATGTAAGATGCATGATATTATGATATACATGATAATTCCAGCATTAGCAAGCTTCTTTCAGGAAACTAGAACTGAGCTTTATGAATTATAAACAACGAAGGCCTTTATCAATTGCCAAGCTTTAAGTTCAGATTTTGTATTTATATATGTAGCTAAATGCATACATATATTCCAATGTTTTTGTTATTTTTAATATCTTCTTATTTTCTTAATGTTTTGGTCAATGAAGAAGGTTACAAACTGCAGAAAGCCAAGTTGTAGTTTTTTTAAAAAAAATAATAATAGTGGGGCCAAAGTCCAATTCTTTTGCCAGTTAAAATATTAATCATCATCATAAAGATTATATTTCATTCATAATCTCAAAGTTCTTCAATAATTCTATTTCATAACACAAATTATTTAAGGGAAGAGCATATTATTAATATTTAAATGTGGAACTGTTTGATAGAATCAGGCACTTATTCCTTTCAGAATTTTGTATATTTGAACATTTGAACTCATTTAACACTGAATATTTTTCATAGAGAAAAAAATGTGTTTTCCCCTTTTAATTTAATTACAAAAGATTTAAATATGGTCTTGCTTGTAGACAAATCAGCTACTTTTAAAAGTGAAATATAAATTGGCATCTAGTTAATTCTATTCACAGTAGAGGAAAAATATAGAATATTTAGCCCTTAAATTTTAGTAGTGGAAGCCTCAAACACTTACAAACATTAACCCTAGTCTTTTGATTCTAAAAGGATTCCTAATAATTATTTTTTAGACTTACATTATTTGACTTGATCAATATAGAACTAAACATATATCATAAATAGTAAACAGATTTTAAAACTGGAGTTCTATTTTTTCTGATTGCAATGAATCTAATATTTTCAAACAATAATAAGTCAAGTTCTAATTTTAAATCTGCTATGATAGTTATTATATGAGTTAAGTAAAATATGAAGTGAATTTATTGAAATAAATCCAGAAAATAATCACCAGGATCCTTATTGGATAATCTAAACCTGGTGGTTCTTAATTTAATGTTTTCTCTCTCTCTCACTTTGTCTTTCTGTGTGTGTATGTGGGTGGATGGGTGTGTTTGTGTGTGATTTAGTACTGTACCTGTTTTTAATCTCCACATATCAAAATGGCAATTCCTTCCTTTCAGGTGGATCCTTTCTTCCTATTTAAACATAATATTCTTAACCTTTCTCAGTTCTCAAAAAGAGTAATTCAGAATTTATGTTATCTAAATATATATTTAAATATATATACTTTATTTTTTAAAATTAAAAATGTTGACTAAACTCTAAACATACTAAAGACATATACTTTATACAAAATAATCCTTAAATTTGAAGAAATAAAGGTAAACCTCAAAGAAGCAAAGAAAACTGGAAAATTCTACCATATATGTTAGTTATCAATAGCCACAAATATACTAAAAAATTGTACACTCCTATTTGTATAATCAATCTAGAATAAGTTTAAAATACCATAAAATCTCTGTAAAAACAGTGGACATTGTCTCATTCTTTAATTATTAGAAACCAGACCTACTTTATTTGAACATGGCATCATGAACTGTATAAAATTAAGCAACTTCAAAAGGTTTAATGTCCAACATTACCAATACAGAAATCAGTAGTTTTACCTCTCTAGACAATCCTGATAGGGAATGGAATCATATCCATATATACTTTAAATTATATTTTATATATTACATTATACGCTTATTTCTTTCTTTCCCATTGTAAGATTTATATATCTGAAATAATGAAATATTCAAATAAATGGGGCTACCATTAATAACTACAGTGATAGCACAGATGCTGCAGAAAATTAGACAATATTCAATTATGTTTCCTATAAAACATATAGGGGTGATCTTGGATAAGAAATGGATTATAATGTTAAGAAAGCTGAAACAGTAATTCAGTCATGAAAAGTGGAGGGCATGAAAAGGAGACACAAAATAACCATGCATTATTTCTGCCTAGTATTAGAGAGGGAAGAGAGAAACTCAGATAGGTTTTCAAGATTCTGTTGTTATTAAATCCTACAACAAGAGAATAGGATTCTTGGAATCCTTCCAATTTATGTTTCCTGACCTGGCCTACCTCAAAAGGCTGTTATCAATCTTGAAAGCTTTTCAGGAATGCTATTTATTGGGCTAAAATAGAATAGCAGAACCTTGAAAGCCTGTCCAAGTTCTCTCTATCCCATCTTACGCTAAGAAAATCAAAGGAGGATTACTTGAAGTTTCTTTCTCACCCTTTCCTCTTTGTCAAGACTGTGTAATGTCTTCAGCAAGTTGGCTCAACTCCATATTCATTAAAAAAGAATAGTTGCTCCACTCTGGAATCTTTTCTGTTGGAAATTTGCCAAAACTCTAAATGTGAACATCTTCCAGAACCAAACATTTCTCCTTAGGTGTGCTATATCAAGGGTATCAGTAACAAATGTCCAAAAAGATTGAAATGGCTTTTATATCAAAGTAATACTGCGGTAGAGCTGTATTGTTAGATCTAACTAACCATATTTTTATGGCCTCTATCTACCACAACTTCAAAGCAAAGGAATGGCAGAATTGTGCCACATCATATAAAAAAAGGACATCCAATCTTCCTGTGTAATCTGGTCACTGAGACCAGGCAACAGGATTCTCAATGATGGTCTCTATTTTATGTAATACTACTTACTTGGAGTAGGAGTAGTACATATTCTCTAAATATTTCAAAAACTAGCCAAAGCAGTGTTGTCCTGATTGACATTTGATCCTTAGGTTCAGTGGTGGGTTGGCCCCGGTTTGGACCAGTTTTCAAGAACCAGTAGTAAATCTGGCAGGAGGCTCCGCCCACTGACCTGGATGTCATCATAGGTGATCTGTGGAAGTGCAGAAGCTTCGCGCAAGCAGGCAGGTGGCCACAATGCAAAGTAAAGGTAAGTAGAACCCACCCCTGCTCAGGTTAGTTTAACTGCATGGCATCTACAATGTGTTAGATTTTTACTGATGATGTGCATATCTCCAGGTGATTTTTAGTATCTTGCTTTTGTCTTGATTTGTTGTACCCTGGCAAGAATCCACCTGGATGGGAAAGGGGTTATAAATATTGTAAATTAAATAATCATTTTCAGTCCAGCATCTTCCACCATTAAATATATTCATCTTTGGTCAACTTCATCAGAAATAGGAAATAAGTGAAAGGTTGAGGAAAATATGAGAAAATGAAATTCTGGAATCAGATAAAGAAGTAGCTTAAGCAACTCTAAAAATTCAGGACATAATATGCAATTCACAATAAAAACAATAAGAGGAAATATGGGTATCTGCTATAACAAATAAAATAATTTAAAAAAACAAAAATAATAAATATATTAAGGCAGACATAATTTAGAACATAGCTTCAGCTCACAGTTAACAATAATTTGTGCATCATATTATCTTGAGGCAGGACAATAAATATTAGATGATATTATTCATCTCTGATATTGGTGGAACAAAGCTAGGTGGCAATCTCCCCTTTTTGGGGGTAAACACAGGATAATAATGCTTTCTAAGCATCTGGTTCATTGATCCTATGCTTAGAGGTTTGAACAGACAGAATTCCGTTTTTGTTCTAGATTATCTCTGGTATAATCCTTTTTTATAAGAGCACAACTGATGAAAAACATCCAGCACCTTTATCATTGAACCACAGGGCTATTAGGAGTTGGAGTCAGCCATCACAATATGGAGAGATAGCTTTGTTCTCACTGGGCTTTCCAGACTTGGGAAAATACTGCACTGAACTGCAGCTGCAAAGTCAAGGTTTCTTTAAGTGGGGAAAAAAATACAAAAAACAAATAGTAATCCCTTCATGCACTCTATCAAAAACTAGGACAATTCATTATCTTCCACTGAGCATTTATCAGGAATGTCTCCTCTAATTGAAAATCTTTTTCTTCTATGATTTTGAAAACTGGACGTGAGATTTCAACACACCATTTTATATTACTGTGATGAAGATAGGCTGCTGATAAATATCTACGTTGTAATTTCCTTCTCTTCTTTCTTCCCTAAGTATTCACCTTGCAATTCTCCTCTCTGACCTCCTCTTTTCTCTTAAAGGCATACATTCTCAGCATGTGGTATGCATTTATATGTTCCCAGCTTACATCTCACCATGCATCTTTTGTTTTTGATTTTAATTTCCAATTTGGACCAAATTATCATACTCCCTATTTAATTTAAAATAAATGTTTATTTCCTTGAGGTAGTAGTATTAAAGTTTATATGGGGGATTTTGTTTTATTTTTTTTATGCAGAGAGAACTATTTAATCTAAGGTTAAATGAGTGTAGTCATTTAAGAGGATTTGAAAAAGAATGGTGAATAAGCAAGGACTTGATTGTTTTGGTACAATATGGCAGAGAAAGAATGCAATGAAATGAACCTAGCCATTTATGCTACTTCATACCTTAATATAATAGAAAATAAATATGAAACATTCACATTTTGTCATATATATGTTTTTGGAAGGTAAAAAATATTTGATCTTTCTTCAGTGAGTCAGAGGGTTATCTTTTCAGTCCTGAACCTGAAAGCAGCTAAAATTCATCCTGCTCCCCTGGAAAACTGATCTCAGAACTTAGACTGTTCCTTGGTATATGATGAAGCTGCAAAAGTATGTCTGGGAATTCATAAGGAAGAAACTGAAAGGACACGTCTACTGTATTTAAGTTACAGGAAAGTGTGCATTATTTTAATACAGCAGCAATATCAATAGCATACTGAATAAAGCATGCAGTAAGATTCCATGGATATCTTTTCTTACTGTCTGCAAGGCAGGAGAAATAGTCCTAGATATACAACAGAATTGATAGCATATGGACTGGGAAACTTCTCAAGAATAAAAAAAGGGAAAGAAGGAAAATCCTTTTGATGTTAGTTGCTGATGTAGTAGAGAAAGGCAGCAGATCAGACAAAGCTGCACAAGGCTGCAACAAGGGGTATTGTAATTATCTTTGAGAATGACCTTGGGAGACAGGCAGAGGTAATAAGGCAATAGTTAATAGATAAAAGACTGACTGAGTCTTCAGTAGGAATGCTGGTGGGGCAAGAAGCTCAGAAGAGACCCTCCCTTTACAGTTTTTTGGGCCTGTAAAGAAGATGAGAAAAGGGGGGGGGGAGAGAAAAGTACTTTCAAACTTGCAAGGTTTTTCTTAATATAATTTTACAACAGTACAATTAGTTCATCTGCTCATGTTTCCTGTTTTCCGGGTCTACCTTCTAAGGATGACAGATAATTTTCCTGTAGCAATTGTCTACACATATGCCAATATGATCCAGCTGGTATTTCATGGAAAAGAAAATAATGTTTTGTTTAATTTGGGGAATGTATCATAGGATATTAATCCAGTTCATCCATGAGTATATTAAGGTATACCCTGAATAAGAAGAATTAATCCATAATAGACTGTTGATACATTCAAAGAATCAGCTTTATATAGTCCAAAAAGCAAAAATATGTATTTAATTGTGGTTCTATAATAACTTTTCTTATTGTCCAATTGTCAGATAAGACTTGTAATTCTTCAAAAATGTCAGATGAACATAGTCACTGTAAAAATCTGATGGTATTTTGGTTGTTTGAAATACTTTCTACACAATATGAAAAATAGATATGTTGCTTTTTATTGTAAACTATCAGTTTCTCAATTGCATGTATGGGCAGAGGACGGCAACCACATAGACATATTAATTTCTAACCAATATTTATTCATAAAATTTCCCTCTATGAAACCTTTATATCAGTAATAGAAATATTTTACTTTACTTTATTGTTATTGTACATGGTACAACGAAATTAAATGCCACACATTAAATTAAATTAAATTAAAATATGTGTATAAATTATAATTCTTAGTGATTAAAAAGTGTATGTGTATCTACAGATGCATATGTGTGTGTCTATGTATACAAACACTGAATCCTAGGAGCACTTTAGTGGAGAACTTGAAACATATCTATTAATAACTAATGAAATACTGTGATTTATTGCACACATTTTATATAGGTCTCTTGTAGCTTTGAGATGAAAACTGAAGCATCTCTGTGAATGAGCAAGTAGGAGATGATCCCTGAAGGGTTGCAGTGATGTGGGTGATACTTTTCTTGTCTCTCCAGAGGTGAAGTGTATCGTATTCTGAGCTCTTGCAATCTTTACCAGCCTTCAAAGCTAGAGGCTATTCCTAGAGCAGGCTATCTCATATTCACAAATGCTTCTCATGCACTTCGATTTTTTCTGCTGCTCTTTATTTCTCTCTTCCTTTTTTCTGAATATAGAAAAAAGAAAAGACTAAAAGGAATGCTGATGAAAATATTAAGAACTATGAGACAATCCAACTGGGATTCCTTTATTATGCGTTGCTTTAAAAAAATATGTAATTTATGGCTTTTCAGATAGGATTTTAGTTTGGACTACCAGTCGGCACGGAAATTTCCAACAACAGAACCAATCAATTTAGTGAACCAAATTTTGTCTAAGGCTAGCAATAAATGAAACTGAAAAAAGACAAGAACTACTGCAACAAATTTAGTTCAAGGAACTATAGTTTTTTCACTAAAAAGTGTACCATTTCCATCTCATGCATAACTTTTTTGTGAATTCAGGAGAAGTGATTGATCAAATATTTAAAAAGAATCTAATTTCTGTATATTGTTAGACAAGTCAAATGCTTAGTTACTAATAGTATTTTCTATTGAATAAAGAAATATTTTTCTTTCTTCTGTGTTTGCCATCTATTTTCTATTAAAGAGAAAGAGAAATTTCTCATCAAATGTATCTAATGCGGACTGATTATGTGTGTGGTGTGTGGTGTGTTTTGTGTGTGTGTGTGTGTGTGTCTTTGAGTTAGTGTACACCAGTACTCCTGATGACTGCCTGAACAAGTCCATGCAGTTTTCTTGGCAAGATTTCAGAAGTGGTTGCCATTGCCTCTTTCCTAGGGCTTAAAAAAACCCACAATCACCCAGCGGGTTTCATGCCTGGCAGGGTGGGGGTCGTGCTATAACTCATAATCTCCCAGTTTCTAGCCTAATCACCACACCAATCTTCCTCTCTTAATGCAAATTGAGTATCCCTATTTTAAAAAGAATATAGTACCAAATTAAAAGAAAAGAAAAATAAGAAACAAAGATAACTCAGTTGCTGCTGCATTTATTACAAAGGAAGAAAATGGAATTCCTGCTCTCACTCTCTGTGTGAATGTGTGTGTGTGTGTGTGTGTGTGTGTGTGTTTAGTAGCTGCAATGCTTAATTAAACACAGGTAGAGAAACTTAAGCTCTCTAGAGGAAGCTTTTCTTTCTATTTCCAGCAGTTTTAAAATTGGGTTTTGGTCTTTCATTGTGGTGGGAACACTTGTACTCAAAGGTTAAGCGGTGATAGTGAAAACAGGTTCGTACATAGTTCTTGAGAAACCAGCACTGAGCGTATGGGCAGCGCAGTCAATTATATTGTCCTTTTCTTTTCTTTCCTTTGTATATAAATATCCCAAGACAGATTGTTTTGACAGATACTAAGATTTAATTTTTTCAACTGCATTTGACTCAAAGGCAAAAATGTTAGGTAGATGTTAATTTAACAGATGTTTAGTTTTGTATCATCTGCCTGAAACAGGCAATTTCTGGCAAAGCTTCCTCTCCAATACAACATTAAAACTTGTGAATTCCTTATGATGCATCTTTTGCAAGTTTCCATTATCACTCAAAGAATAATAACTGAAATCACTCTTAACACACACATTTGGAAAGACTCTGAATCAAGAAAAATGTTCTTAGGGAATTGGTGTATTTATTTTTCTTTATTAAAGCAATTTACTATCAATTATAGGCCTATGTGTGATGACTTGATGAGGCATTTCAGGCCACATTGGTGATGCAACTCTCCGTAAGGTGAAAGAGGCAACACAGTTGTTCCTGAGGTATTGTGACCTGCATTGCATAAGCTTTAGTACTGTTTCCCCAATAGCTCAAGGAGGCTTCTACCCATGTAAAAAAGCATTGTTGAAGTAAAATAGCCTTTCAACATTTTGCGCAACCTTAACTCCCATAGAATTAATGTTAGAATTTAAAAGAAAATATTGAAAAAACATACTATTCACCAATAAGATCTATATAAAGAACATAGTTTGGGTCTCATAAGAAAAAAAGCCTTTAAAGAGTAAAAATTAAATTTAGGAATCATATAAATCACACATACATACATACATACATACATACATACATACTTTCAGTATATAAAAACATATTTTCAAAAGACAGGAATATAGTACTATAGGTTTATTATTGGGACAATTTAAAAGAAATTTCTACTTGCTTTTACATTAGTATGTAAAAGTAAAAAAGTTGAAGCTGTATTTTACTCTTTGTATTCTACTGCACTGAAAAAAGTTGGAAGTTAGCATTTTTTTCTTCTTGTCCTTCCTACCTTACACTTTTCTCTTCTCTTTTTCCCTTCCCCCTTTCCCTCTTATCTTTATTTTCATTTGTATTTTACATTATGATATTTTTATATCGGGAGAAGAACTGGTCACATGTAGTAGACAGTACATATACCTTGGCCAATTGATCACAATGGAAGATGATACAATAAAGGAAATTGAATGGTGTGTTAAATGTGGTTGGCAGGCATTCGGCAAGCTAAGTGTAATTTTCAAGAAACACTCCCCATGCCTGAACACAAAGGTTTTTGATCAGTGCGTGCTCTACCTGCTCTAACATACTGTATGCTAGTGAAACATGTACATTAACCTCACAATCAATACAAAAGCTACGAGTGGTGCAACGCTCGTAGATACATGCTCAGCATTACAAGACAAGAAAGAAAGTCCCGCATATGGATTAGAGAACAAACAAAAGTAAACAATATCATTAAGCGAATAAAAGAATTGAAATGGAAATGGGCTGATCACATAGCAAGAAGAACAAATGGCAGATGGACCAAGGCAGTCATAGAATGAATCCCACTTGATAAAGATCATCCACAAAAGAAACCTAAAACAAGATGAATTGACGACATCAGCATGATGGCCCAATTGGTAAAAGAAAGCTCAGGGCCATATTAGTTGGAAACATGTGGAAGAGGCCTTTGACTTACAGTGGATAGACAATGGCTAAAAATAATGATGATGATAATGACAATGAAATTTAATGAAAAATGAAAATTAGAAACAGGATATACTCAAAGTTATTTTCAATATTTGTTTTTGATTTTTCAAAATACATGGGGGAATTCCAAGTTACCAAGGAAAATCATCTTCCACTGTTCAGAAAATATCCATTTGTTATTAAGTAATTATAGCATTTATAAAGCATAACATAAATCTTTAGTGTAACTTTGTCATCATAGCATCTTTAAATCAAATGAGAAGAAATTGACTGAGCTAGTCATATGTGGATATACATCATTATGTATGACTACACCATTTAACTACATAACTACACCAATTAACTTATCAGGCACATTATGCAAAGTTATCTGTACTAACAAGAACCATAACCATCTCTAAAAGTATATTTTGCAGATAAATGAATTTAAAAATATAACATATTTTTAGTACATCCATATAAATCACAATTCTTTTTTCTTTTTTTTAAATTAGTTTAAAAATCACTGTAAGTGATTAACTACCATAGACACAATTCTGAACATACTGATTGATAAAGCAAGACTTTTTAACCCCTGAGAATCATGGAGATAGATACATCCTCAAATCCCCACAGCTTCAGCCTTAAACTGTCTACCATGGACCTCACCCCATTCCTAAGAGATTCGTAAAGGGGGTGTGCCTAAGCGCACCGGCGTGCCAACCGTCCCTGTCCTACTGTCCCCATTTATTTTTACTCATTTCCTATGTTCATGTACATGTTTATACTTATACCTGTTATCTTGTACATGTTTGACAAAATAAATAAATAAAATATACATTCATTTGAACCATGTGTTTTGCCTTTTCAGAGAAATTTCTATCTCTTTCATTTGTTTTTCTTCAGCTTTGTATATATGAAGTCTGCATATTATGTATTGTGTATTGGTCACAAGACATGTATCGTTCCCCTTCTCTGTGTTCATTCATAACAAAGGCCAGCAAACCCTTAAGATGTAACAATGAGCCATTGTTATCATTGTGGATAGCTCTAATAGCTAATTACTGGCTTTATGGCCTGATACATCACAAACTGTTCAATCTCATATCCTCAATAAGAAAACGAGCAAAGAGAAGACATTGCAGAAGCTGCCTCTGTATTCAAAACCTTTTACTTCTCAAGGATTGTCAAAATCAAAATACTGATATTTATGTGAAATGAACAGTAAATGTTCCCCACTTAATAAAATATTAAAATTGGAGTACCATTTTAGATTCTCCAAGATTACAGTAATGGAGGCAGATTAATTGTTTTTATTTATTTTTCCATTTTGGGAAGAGATTGAAATTCAGGATTTAATTTGTTTTTATAAACATAGCATTTTTTTTTACAGTTCACAAGTTATTTTTCTGTTTATTTATTTTTAATTTGGGAACATGTAATTTTTGTCTTGGGCTGTAACCCAATATAGGATTAAACAGGATAAAATCCATTTATTCTTGGAGTGTAATGCAGGGGTGGGTTCCACTTACCTTTACTCCCGGTTCGCAATGGAAGTGCACGTGCACGGTGCTTCTGTGCATGCATGTATTCAGATATATGTGTTAAAGTGTACTTATGATAACATTTTTTTAAAAAAAATATCAGGTAAACAAACTTGCCTGCACTTTTCTTTGTTGTTTGTAACAACTGCAGAATACTCAACATCCTTAATCCTTAATGACATCTGTGCCGAGCAATCCTTGAGGAGGAGTAGAAGGGGAGTGCACTTGCATTCTCATTGAGACGTCAATTACAAGAAAGGGACAAAAATATTGCCTAAGGGTGTTGAGTCCCAAATTAGGACACACTGAAGGAGATTATTTCATTCTTTGGGGAAAAAAAGAAGAAAGACACAATGCTAAAGAATCCCGAAAGCCCCTTCTACAAGGAAGGCTGCCTTTTCATACCCATTCTCCGGTAAAAAAGAAATGTTCCTGTCATAGCATCTTTTGCTTTGACACAAATAAGGTGAGTTGAAATGCAAAGCGAAGGCAAACTTTAAAAAGAAGCATTCTTTTTATGAAGAACATCAGCTGTCAAAAAAAATATATCAGCTTTTCAAATCCTGTCAGCTTCTGTGTAATTTGTACAGAGAAAAAAGTTAGTTTCTGTTATCTAAAAATGTATATCAAACCTATGATCAAAGTGCAGTTTGATTCTTTGCTCAAAATATGGGAGAAACATGACTCCAAAGTAATGTAAGAGAATTTTCCTAATCAAGTTGGCTGGTCTCAGAAAGTGAAACAGTGATCTGACTACTTAGACATTTGGATGGGGAACTGCCAAAAAACAACAGATTTATAATTTAGATAAATATTCCTCCAATACTTTGGAAGAGGATAATGGCAAACCAGTTCCATACAGTGGCACAAACAGTTTACCTGGACATGTCCACCAAGCTTGATTTAGAAGCAACTTTAGTTTCCAAAGCTGGAATTTGATAGCCACTACTAGTTCCCACCTGACCCATGTTAATCCTCCATAATCCTACAGAATTTAGCATTATTTCCCCAGTTTATTCTATTTTCCTATTCCTTTCTAGAATTATCCTTGGTGATTTTCTTTCTGTGTTTTGCTCAACTAAACACAAAAATCTTTATCTGGAATATCTCAATTTCCTAATAAAAGTCTCATTAAAGATATTGTAACTATCAGTTTTAATATTATTTTTGTTACTTTGGATTATTTTTATTGATTCAAAGTGAAGATTTTTGAATATTAATATAGATTAAAAATATGATCCAACTTATAAATAAACTAGGCAACATTTGAATTTGAATTTGTTAGCATTTGGGGAGGAGTATCAAATAAAACACCGGTATGCAGCTTTTAAAAATACTGCATCTTTTAGAGGGATCACTCAGCTATTCTCTGTAGCTTCTATGCTAATATCCATGAATAATTCAAACTGTCTACTGCTAATTTTATAATAGAATAATAGTATTTAAATATGACATCTTCCCCTACTTGATACAACTTGGCATAAACTGCTAACGTAACTATTTTATATTCATATATTTATTAAATACTGTTATTGTATGTGATACTTTATTGATATAACCTTTGCTTAACTTTCTAAGAAGCATCAGAATAGACAGTAACATAAATTACAGACGTCTGCACTTCATCAACAATTGCATATTTCTTATCTATTTATTTATGTAATTTTTTGTCTCTTGCCAGAGGCCCTGTTTTTGTTTTGTTCTTTTTCAGAAAAACAGTCAATTTATAAATAAGATGTGCACATATCTTTCACATTACAAATCTGAATTTATATTTGGTTGAAATATATATCTCACACTATTTTCTAGCAGGCAAAGATGTTCACTATTTACAATAGGACAAAATCACAATGAGGCAGTACAAGAATGAGAATGTTCCTCATTTCCTTGCCCTTCCATCTAGACATAGACAAGCAAAAATGGTTTGTCTCTTGGGATGAAATACATTACGATTTGCTGTAAGCCAACATTTATGATTCTACATATTCATATTTCACAAATTATTTTGTTAGCTTTGTATATTGGCTTTGGCTTTCAAAAGTCACTCTGAGGAATTCCTTGGAACTTTTCATTGCTAAATACATAACTGTTCATGAAACAAGCTATTGTCCAGATAATGTTCTCAATACTAACAGTTTATTAAGTTACCTACTAGAATAATAATATAGTCAACATTGAAAATTAAATGTACAGCCACTGCAGTTTAATTGCATTTCATATATTGGAAAGTTTAGTATATACAGTATATAAATATAGCAAACACTATACTTGTTTGCACTATTTTCAATATTTATAATATCACAGATACAACACTGAAGCCTGTTTTTCTAGAACTAGATATTATGTATTTAAATTTTTGTGCTCAGAGGCACAAGAAATTTAAAACAAATGCACTTTTAAAATTAGTTTATTTTACCGAGGCTCTATTAAAGATATAATAAATCTGCCATCTATCAATTATCAATTGTCCTTTTATTTCAACTGGATTTAAATGTATATCTGTTATATATACAGAGACATAGAAATAATATATGTATTTATTCACTACTTTTATGCCCCATAGTAAGTAAAAAGTGGTGTACAGAGCACCTCTTCTACATCCCCCCACAGCAATCCTATGAGGTTGATTGGATTGCAAGAGTGTTTGATCCAAACTCATAAACTACATTTCCAAAGCTGAAGTCTGTTTGAGTCTCGACCTCCAATTCCATCATTTCAATCTCAATTTCCTCTTGTAGAGACAAAATAAATTATTATCATAAAATATATAATTTTCTTCAAAATGAGAAATGTGGATTTTGTTTGCACATATTCTTTTCCCTGAGAAGAAAATAAAAATTCTACTGTCATGGCAACAATATTTGTATGTATGTATGTATGTATGTATGTATGTGTGTATGTGTATGTGTATGTGTATGTGTATGTGTATGTGTATGTGTATGTGTATATGTACACACACACATACATATGAGTGGTGGGTTTCTACCAGGTGAACCGGTAGTGGTGGTGGCGGGAATCTCTGCCCACCTGCCCGATGTCATCAAGGATGCTCTGTGCATGTGCAGAAGCATCGTGCAAGCAAGGCAAGTGCACATGCATGCACGCTCACAGTTCCAAACCGGTAGTGAAGGTAAGTGGAACCCACTACTGATACGTGTGTGTGTGTGTGTGTGTGTGTGTATGTTTGTGTATATTGTACATGGCAAGTTTAGTGTACGGGTAAGGTGTCATTGAGTAAAATATGTCACTGTCCTTAAAGTGAAATCAGATTAATTATTTCCCACATTATGAGAAAAACATTGATTTCAATGCAATAATTTTGCAACTCAGAAATAAAATCTATTTATCGCTACTAAATGTATTAAAATAAATGTGCCACTTTATAACTAAAACTCACTTTTACGTAGAACTTTACTTTTTTGTGCTGACCTAGAGAAGGGCTTCTTTGGCAACATTGGAATGTGAGAAGGATTATCTCCAATTAAACACAGGAATATAGCAGGAAAATTCAGTCTTGAAAAGACAATAACTGTAAACTATTTCTCAGTCCATAACTGGAAAATATTCTAGGTATCCTGTTTCATAGACACTTTTGAAATTAATATTTTCTGTCTTTTACATTCCTTTGAGCTGCATTATATATTTTTTTAAAATTCTAATTTACAATTCACAGAAAAATAGAAATTGTACCATTTAAAGTTACTGTACCTTAACGAATGCACCTAAAGTGGTACTGTTTCGGCATGCATGAAAGCACAAAGCTTCAGAACTCCCATGAGCGATTAATCTTCTAACACTAATTAGATATTTGCTAATTAGTGTCTGATGTATGAAAGGAAAAACATTTTGAAGCTGAAAAGGGTCTATAAAGATAGTTGCTGTACTCCAGTACACCTTTTTTCTATGTTATCATATTTCATAAATATGAATAAGATCACATGATACTACTCATTCTATGAAATTATCTTTCTGAACAAAGCCCTTTGTATGAGATAATACGAATGTGTCAATATTTTGCATTTAAAAGCCTTCAGTTGAAGGAAGTGTTTTCTTTCTCCGTTAAAAAGATGTCATATTTCATGAATCACATTTTATGCTGCATTAACAGGTAGCATTTTTCAACTTGGCTCATTGTTGATCCCTTTAAAAAAGAAGCATGCAAAATAATGGAAATAACTATTTTTAATTGCCAACCATCTTACTCAGTTTGTGTTTCTTACAGAAAATATGTAACAGGTAATGACAATGTATTCAGTTACTAAAAACAACTTTAAAAACAGAATTGGAAAGCTGTTTGAAGAATGCATATTTAGTCTGATCTTAGTCTCCTGCTTCATTATGCAGGCCTACACAGAGTGGAATTCATTTCTATTGAAAGTTATAAAGTTATGGATTTTAATCTACCACAGTGGTACACTGTGGATGGATAGGTGGATGTTTTTGGATGTTCCAGTCTAATGGTGAGTGAGCAGGACTAAACTAAAGTTACCTAGTTCCCTTGCATGCCTAAGGTAGAACTAGAAGCTGGATCTCCCTGGATCCTAACCCTAGTTCAGCACTTTAACCACTATATTACTCTGGCTCCTATGTAAAGAGAATGTTAAGCAGGACAGATGTCACTCCATATCAGATCACATGTCATTAACCTCTTTGGGCAGCTGAGCCAGTTCTGCTTTTGCTTGATTATAGCACAGCTAAGGTAACATCACTTTCACCTTGCGTTTTGTTTGAGGTAGCTCAGTCTAGAAAAATGGAAACTGTTTCTACTCTAACCAACTTCCATGTTCAGTAGGAGTGTCAAACTCGTGTCATTATGGTAGCATCATGTGACATATCGGGACTTTTCCCCCTTCGCTAAACCAAGTGTGCGCATGGCCAACACATGACACATCCAGTCTGTGGGCCGCAAGTTTGACAGCCCTGATGTTCAGCATCTAGCTCAAACAAACCACTTCTCCCTCTCTTCCCACACACACTGAAACTCTACATCCAATGATTATACCTGCTGAGAAAAAGGCCTGGAGCAAAATGAGAATGTGATACCTCTCTCACAGTTTGCAATAGAAATGAATATGAACAAGGTCCTATGAAACATTGACACAGTTTACCCCCTGTACTAATAGCTCAGACATTTGTTTTTAAATAGCAAATCCACACAGCATATACTGAAAATGGGAAGGAGGAGTTAGGCATCTCCCTCATCTTTCATTGTGGAGTAACAAATTTGTTAGGCAAGGAGTGGTCCTTTCTCACTGGTTTCCTGCAAGGTTAGGGCCCTGTTCAGTTCATAGTATTATTTTCATATTCTCAATGTCCCGGGGTCAGCATAATTGGGGGGGGGAATGACACACAGGACTCAGAACACTTTGGAGAGCCTGTAAAGTAAAAAATACTGCTGTGTTGAAACGCCTATGAATAGAGGGGTACAATGCATACTGAGCACTCATAAAATATCTGTAATGCTATGGATCATTAGACAAAAGTGACAGTTGTCTGAAAACCAAGAACAGAGAATGAAAGAAATGAAGACGTATCTACCAGGATTTCAGTAATCCCTACAAAGGGATACCAGGAAAATTTTTCAGACTCATGTATTGCCTTAGTCATCTCATTCAACTGCCTTTGGAATGGGCCACAGCCATGAATCTGCAGGTGAGATTTAACTAGACTGAGGCACTGAGTACTCTAGAAAAGTAATTTTTTTGCCTTCCTTTCTCTTTTAAGGGATAATATTTCTAGTAGGTGTCCCATAAAAAAGGGCAACCACTAAGCAGCAGAAAATATTTAATTTTCTGTACCTATTTCATGCCATGTAGTGGCTGTCCTGATTGGCAGTAGCTCTAGGTTAATCATCTCAATGGTGAACATCTACAAGCATCAATTGATCCTTCCTTCTTCCCTCCCTCCCTCCTAGAAAGGAACACAAGGAAAAAGTGATAGCCACACAGCCAGCAGTAGCTGAAAGAAATTAGGGGACAAAAAGGCAAAGACCTCAGAGAAACACATTGTAGGCTCTTGGTCTTTTCTTTAATATGGAACATAGTAAAATATAATTTATTATTATTACTATTACTATTATTATTGTTGTTGTTGTTATTATTATTATTAATTTATTAAACTTCTATACTGCCCTTTTCCCGAAAGGCTCACGGCAGTGTACAGCCAACTAAAAAACCACAATATATACAATTTAAAAACAGTATAAAAGAATTAAATAATTTGGCTTTGATTTAAGACCCCAACATAAAACAATTTACTAATTAAAACAGTTCAAAAAAAAATTAAGTATGTTTGGATTTAAAGCATAGGAACATTCCAATTTGTAACTAGAAATTAGGGACATGGTATGTAGACTACAAAAATCTGTACTGTGACATAATCAAGGAGTAGTTTTTCGATCTATATACTATACTATTTAGATCTAAGAGCCAGAGTTAATTACTTTTTGAAGTTTTCATGAATTGACCCTTAGTCCAATTAAATACAATGGGGAATATGGTTCTTTGTTTGTAGACATCTATCTGAAAATTCTTATACACATTATTTCAACTTTGCCATAGTAAAGTAATGGCAAACATTGTAGTCCAGCTTCTAGTGTTTCAGATTCTATTCAAATGCCAAGCAAGGTATCCCAATTTAATTCACATTGCTTTCTCATTCCACCCAATCCTCATTTTCAAAGGTCTGCAACTTATAGTACATCTTACATTTCTTGTACATATTGTTGTAGATGATTTAACTAACATTTTACAGTACTTTATGATGTGCATGTTTAACTTCCTCAACATTTTTAGAATGTGTTATATTTTTTCTGTTTCTGTTACTTTGATCCAAATACATATACTGGATGAAAATCAGTACAACTAAAAGAGACTGTTGTACACTATGTGATGCACCTGGGCAAACACACTAAGGTTAAAATGCCAGTGTTTAAAGGTAGCTTAATATAGATGCATCAGGTATCTTGCATCTAAACTGCGCTACTGAGAATATATGGCAATAAAAATTAATCTTTCAAAAAGGAAACTAATGAGCCTGAGAAATAAGTTACATATTAAAATCAAGGTAGAAATGGAAAATGAATTCCAACAATTCCATAAACTCTACAAATTCACCTCACTTTGCACACAGTAGGAAACACGCACACACACACAAGTATGTATGTATATGCATATACATATCCTATACTTAAGAGCAGCACACTTCCAATAAAAAGTTTTTTTTTTACTATGAGTGACATTTATCTATTAATTTGTGATCAAATAGGATTTGCCTTTAAGAAATTAATTCCTTGGGGGGGGTGTTTTTCTTGTTTGCTTTTAACTCAGAAAAAAATAGATATCCCATTGAATTATTTTGTGTTAAATGCAGGGGTGAAATGCTCCCGGCTCGGCCCGGCTCGGCCGAGTAGGTAGCGATGGCGGCGGGCAGCTCGGAGAACCCGTAGCAAAAATCCCTGCCCCCGCCCCCTCATGCCCAGCTGAGCTGCACGATCATTAGAGCCTTTTTTTTTTAAAGGGCTCAGGATCCAAAGGGCTCTGAGATCCCAGCTGAGTTGCCTGCTAATCAGGCAACACACACACAGGCAACACACACACACACACACACCACCTCCAGCTTGCTTACTTTAGCTGCT